>CATIWR010526236.1:0-16170 GCA_949677035.1 Omphalea diandra | reverse complement strand
TAAAAATATTTTAATTTAATTTTAAAAATAAAATACTAAATAATATAATAGAACAAAAGCTACGAGTGAGTGAGCGTATTTAACCTTAAATATTAATATTTGCCACTAATTAAGTTTGTGGAGCTTCACATTTGTCGTCTTATATGTAACCTGCCGTATCAATTCAAGACTGAAGGGTTTACCATCTGGAGAAGGCAAAGTAACATAGCCAGAAAAAACTAAGAGGGAATTGGACAAAGGAAAAAATTGCTTAGGCGTGAAGCATCAGTTTCATATCGTTATTATATTCACATTAAATTTCATCATTTTTTATAACTATTTTTCATGTAGTTAGTGACATCATGACATAAGTATATGTTTTTATTTGACATTATAACCATAGCTATTTGGCTTGTAAATTTTCTTAGTTTTTTATGAGTTATTCAATTAATTCAGTACTTATAGGATATCTACAATTAAAAATATTAGTAATTATAATAAAACTTATTATTAAATGTTATAGAATGATATAAATATTTAATTTATATTTGTGATCTCTTTGCATTACTTTGAAATTATTTGATGTTTATAGTATTTTTTTTAAACTAAAATTTTTAACGAGATTATTATTTATAGTATTTCGAAAAACTAAGTTTTTGTATAAATAAATTAATAATATTCTAAATAAATAAATACCAAATTCACTCAAAAATATAAAAATAATATTTATTGAATAAAATAAATTAATATTATTTTAAAATCAATAAATATCAATTTCAGAGTAAATATGTAAATTTATCATAAATTCTTTTAATAATCGTATTTTTCTCTGTTTTGAAGAGAAAATAAAAAAGAATAAACATGATTTTCTTTTCTTCTTTAATTTTTTCATTTTCAAATAATAAAAAATTATAATAATTACTTATTTTTTATTTTTATTTTTTTATTTCTTATTTTCCTTTAATCTAAATATAGGATCGGAGTTTTATTGAAATTTAACATTAATTTATAATATTGAATTACTTCTGAAGACAACATCTAATAAATATTTATGGTCTTAAAAGACAAAAATAAAACGCACCATAGCAGAAATTAACGTGCACCCCACATGAACATGAACATAGGTGGAGTTCCACCAAATAAATAAAATTTCCCTTTTTTTTATTTTATTTTTTTAATTTTGTCCTTTTGCTTGGTTGGCCACCGGCAGCTGCAAATGCACACTATATATGGGTGTAATAACACCACCCCCCTTAGTTCTTAGCACAGGCAGAAAAGGGTAATAGCCATGGCTAACTGTGATGACTTCAATACCACTTTCATCTTCCCTGCTGAGTTCCCATACGAGTTTGACTCGTTCTGTTCATCTTCTGATCGTGGCTCCGCGGAAACGGAGGGCAGCGACGAGGACGATCTTTTAATTGGCTTGACTCAGCGCCTGACTCAGCAACTCGCTTTTGAGCCTAATAACATGGTAAAATTTGTTCTTTTTAGTTTTTTTTGTGTTTAAAAATAGAAAATAAGAAAGGGGTTTGATTTGTTTTCGCTTGTTTGATCCGATAGAAGAAGTGGGTGATAGCCGGGTCGCCCGAGTCGACACTCTGTGGGATCGGAAGTTGGTCGGCATCCAGCAACGGCAGCCCAAATGGCGAGTTGTCTCCTCCAACGACGCCTTTTGATGTAAAAAATGATGAGTGGGACGTGATATATGCGGCTGCTGGTTATGTGGAGAGGTTGAGGATGAGCAATAATGAGGGTGTCGAGAAGAATAATAACTATAAATGGAAGGGATTGTTGGGTCCTGCGTATCAGAATAATGAGTTTTGCTCAAGCCAGAATTTCGGCCACACGATTGCGCAGATGAATCAGGTGATCTTGGGTTTAAAAGATTGGAACTCCTCACTTTATGAGCCAGACAGACGCTAAACTAATAGCCCATTAGTTGCCATCTTGGTTGCCCAGACAGAGAAGGAAATAATAAAATAATGGCATAGTTAGGAAAAATGGGAACTTTATGGCTCGAACGAGCTAGATTTATTGTGTAAACTCATTTGAGTAGGTAATCAAATTGGGAATTGTCTTTATTGTAGTTTTGTTGGTTAATTAGTTTAGTTTAAACTTGCAATCTCGCAGATTTGAGGATGCTTTAATACCAAAGAGGCTTGCGAGAAATTGGTTGTTTTATAATTATATATAACTAATGGGCTGTTATTGACTTTTGTGTTTTGCAGAACCAGTATCAAGTGAGGCAAAAGCAGGCACGAAAGTGTGCAGATTCGGGAAGGCAGCAAGTTCAGCAGCAGCAGCAACAACACCAAATACAGAGAAGGGGGAGATGTGTGCCTCCTCCTCTTCTAGGTCTGCCTCAATCTGCTTGGCCTTCTCTTCAAGTGAATCAAGTGAAACCAAAGCAAACTCATCACCAACGCAATCAATCATCACACCACACTAGTGCTAAAAGAGAGTGTGCTGGCACCGGAGTTTTCTTGCCTCGTATATATACCCATTCTTCAGATTGTAAGAAGAAATCAGGTATAGAAGATATCAGATGTATATTTCATCCCTTTCTAGGCCTATAGTTGGTCTGTTTGAAAGTTATTTGTTAGTTTTACATTAACATGATGTATTAATTATTCTCTGTTATATATTTTCAGCTTGCTCAAAAGTTCTTCCGGTAAATTTCAACCTTGAGGACATGAACATGAAAGGTCATGCTCAGCCAGGCCTTAACTGTAAGCAAGTTCATACTTTGTTCATTTTAACATGATGGGTCTTTTAGTACATCTTGGGGTATACATGTATGAGACACTGGGATTCTTGTGCAGATGCTTTGGTGTCAAGAAGAAATGCCATATTAACACAGCAGAGGGGAAATATAGGCCAAGAGAGTGTACTCAATCATGAAATTGAACTGCCTGGAGATTGGGGATATTGATCTCGAGATTTCAAGTATGGACGTAGATGCTTAATTACAAGAAATCCAGTAGACAGGTATAGAAGACTTCATAGGGTATATATAGAAGATTCTATGGTATTTGGTTTTGCTGCAAGGAAGATAGAAATTCAACAATCGGGACTTGTGAGTATAGCTTACAAGAAATGAAAACAATAAGAAATCCTGGGTTTTTTTTTATGGGATGGGGAAGTTTGCATCAATTTTTTCTGGTCCTTGTTTTCAGATGAAGAAAAATAGGAATAAAATGTAGCAATAGAGAAAGTTTGTTGCTTGTATTTTATTTATTGCAGTGGTAATAAATAAGTGGGTTATGTCCTCAAATATTTGAGTGTTTTATCTATTGAAATTATAAGGTAATAATTTGTAATCTATATTATTTGAGGAAGGATTTGTCTTGCAATTTGTTAATGGATGGAATCCTTGCCAGTTGTTAATGGGAGGAATCCAACTAGTTCTATGATGTAGTGTCGCATCATCTCATGGCAGTTTAAGTTCAAATAAAGAAAGAAAACAAAAAGCTTTTAGTAGGTTTTAGTTTTCTTTATGGCTCTGCCTGTCTTGCTAATGTCCTTGTGCAATATGGTGTGCAAGAATGAATTGGGTGCTAGAGGTGGGATATATTAGTGGCTCATCATCTCTACTGTTATTTCAGTGTTTTTTAACAATTCTTTATTGGGTGTGTGGTGTGATGAATCTGGAGAGGACAAAATATTAAGAATGTCGCAGCTGTAATTCACAAGACTTGAGAGAAGTATAGCCTTGAAGAAAAGGCTAAAATTTTGCAAGTATACCAAATTTCAGAATATCATATGTTTGAGCTCACACTTTGAATCGAACTTGTGAGTTGTAACACATTTGACTAAAGCTTTTAGAGCTCTCACCTGCCATCTACCATCTGTGTATCTAACCATACCTATAGTCACTACGTTTAATATCCGCTATGATTATCTTTAATAACTTTTGACTACAAAATTATATGAAGGGTACAACATTTATTTATTTACTCTACCTTACCCAATAATTCTATCATTTTAATTAGAAAATTTGAACCCAAATCATTATTTCTTACGTAATTGAAGATTGATAAGACTATATCTCGTTTCTGTATCAAAAATATTTTAAAGAGATAAAGTTATCAACCATGAATTTTAATTACATTATTTTTTTTTTTGTATTATAAGACTTACTTACATTTCATCAAATCATTAACCTATTATAAATCTTTGACCTTTTAAATTATAAAACATATATTAGACAAGTAAGTTAATAATTTTATTGATACTGTGAAAAATTATTGATTTCAACTAATGTGTTTTTTTAATTTAAATATATTTATTACACTAATTTGAAGGCAATTCAAAAAAAATATGTTTATAATTTTTTAATAAATTTAAACTTAGAAAATAAATTGAATAGACTATGCATGATTCACAACTAAAAGCTAAGGAATCCTTTGAGGAGAAGGAAATCAAATCAATCCCGCTAACTAAAACAGTTCTACACTACTTTTTTTATGCTGAAAAGTTGAAAGAAAAGATAAAGATGGAGTAATGGGACAAGGGAAATTGCTTCAGCGTGAAGCAGGAGTAGTAGATAGTGATGGAGAATTGGAGATGAAGATGTCGAGGAATGGAGAGTGAAGGTTGCTAATAAGAAGACCTTTATTTGATTTGGGTAGGGACCATATTGGAGTTATTTGAATTTTTGTGTCATTTTCCATGGTTTGGATAAATAGGCATCTTTGGTAGCAGTGACTCAAATTAGTTTGACTCAATCTACCTCTCAATGCATCCTTACACCCTTAAACTTCGTCAAATTTTGCTATTGAAATTCTTCAATTTAGAAATCTAATTTTTAAGTTTCATATTTCGTAAATTTATTTTATGGTGCTTTTTCTTAACATGTTCGATGAAAAAAAATAAAATAAAATCACATGAAATGTTAAATTAATGCATTTTATATGTCATGTGAGGGTTACATCCCTAAATTTAGAGTAAGAGCTAAAATTACATTACAAAAATATGAGAAATACAAAAGAAAGTGATGATAGAAAAAAATCGCATCAGTACTTCACTTAAAAATTTTAACATCCATCTTAATTATGATAATAAAAAAACATATAATTTTTTTTTCTAGTTTTAATAAATAAAATCAGATTTAATGAATGTAAGATGTTTGATATGATATAAGATTAAAAAAAAAAAGTTAAACCAAATTTTTTTTATTGCCCACCGAAATTTGGGGGTCAATAAAATGAGAATTTATTTCTTGGTTGTGAATTTATATTCAATATGATGAATTTATAGTGGTTGTTGATTTTTTTTATTGGGGATTAACTATAGATTCATGCGTATTGTTATGTAGGAAGATTATCATTTAATATTACAGATTGAATGAAGATGTGTGTATTTTGCAAGAAAGAAAAGATTGGTGTTTAGAATGATGAGAGTTTGGAGGAAACAACATAAATGAATTTTCTCTAAAGAAAATAGATAAAATTGTATTAAACTATTCATATAACTAATGGATTAGCTTTTTTTAATCATTTTTTCATTCGAATTTTTTTTATTTGCAGGCCTTTTTTTTATGACCAATGATAATTTAATTTTCTATATTTTTAGTTGTTTTTTGTGTTATTTTCTTTAATTTTTTAAATATTTTTTTTATTCTTTTAGATTTATTGATTTTATTATTTCTTTAGAGTTATTTTAGTTTCATTCTTAAATTTATCATTATTGGTAAAATATTCTTAAATTTATCATTATTCTTAAATTTATCATTTTTTGTAATTTCTCTTTGGGGCAATTTTTTTAGTATTATTTTTATAATTCTATTTGAAAATTTTATCAGGATTGTGTAGTATTTGAGATTTATTTTTAGAAATAGTTTAAAAAGTATAACTCCTATCAAATAGACTTGTAAAAAGATAATATGTATTAAACATTAAGTAAAAACTGTCATCAAGCGAACTGCATGTATCTTATTGTTTTCATTTAATCTTAATAATATCACATAATTTTTTATCTCTAACAAATAAATATTTAATTTATATTGATTTTTAGATAAAATATTTAATTTATATATTTTGATAAAAATGTTTGATGTAAAAAAATTAAGATTAATAAATGACTAGAAAGGACTAAATTATACCTAATAATTTTAATAAAATGCAAACAAGTGTAATTTTAAACTTATAAGACATTTTTTTATGAAAGTAAAATTAACATATTAAAAATTTTTCAAGAAATAAAGTTTACCATAATTTTTATGTCATAAAACCAATGTTCTATAGCTGACTATTTCTGATATTTCATATAATTTTCATTAATATTAAATATAAATAAAAACATTAATTTATATCAAATTTCTTAAAATTATAAATAAAATATTAGAAATTACAAATGATATTAAATTTGCAATATATTTAGTATTTTAACAAATCAAAAAAAAAACAAAAAAACAAAAAACTGTCTTTCAAAAAATTTTATTTAATAATTGTCTTTCAATTCATGATATTGTAAATTTTAGAAATCAATTAACTACTTTTTCTTTTTCTGAAATGAAAATAATTATTTTAATGGAATTAGTGCAAAAGAAAATCTTTCCACTATTAAATGCTGTTTGTCCATCTTTTAAAGGACAAGCTGATGCATGCCTAAGACATACATTTACACAAAGAAGTCCCACCCTATCTCCTTTCTCTTTTTTCTAGTAGACTCACTTTTTCTCCTATAGTTTGATAATTTCACAGGACAGGACAACTCCCACACCACTAAATTTATTTTTTTTTTTTTATAAATTTTATAATTTTTTTTAAAATTTATTAATTATTGATAGAAAATATGTGAGGTTTTCTTTTTCTAGTTTGTTTTCAATTCTATAACGTACATCATTTCAAATTTATTTAATTTATATTTTTTATTTTATTGGACTTCGTAGATTTTTCTTCATGAAAATTTTATTCTCTCAATATATAAATGTGACTAATATTTTTATAGAATCCTTCAGTTCTTTAAATATGAAAATTCGATTGAGTTTCCTAGTTGTTTAAAAGATCTAAGACTCAATATACAATCAAATTAGAAATTATAAAATTTTATTGATACAATTAAAATCTTAAGAAAAAACTACCATGGAACTGAATTTATTACATAAATAAAAAGTTTTTATTAAAAAAAAAAAAAAGTCATGGACGCCTACGCATCCCGGGCATGTGAGGTGAGTTGGCATGGAAAAAGAATGTGTATATATTGAAAGTAGATACATTGCACATTAATTAATTATTTTTGGACTAAATCTTTGTTCATTTATCTACAGAGAAAGGTCTTGTTTTGTGGCACAAATCAAGGCAACACCTTCCATCTCAATGCATGAATATGTGATATGATTATAAACCATTAGCCAAAAAGTACTCATTCAATTATTATATATATATATATATATATATATAATCGAACTTGTCCTCAATTATCATATAATAAGAATCTTAATTGATAATATTTGTAATTTATACCCATGAATTTTTTTTTTTAAATTATCTCTCAAAACGAAGTAATAATTATATGCAGAGGGAAATCAACTTTTGTGGATATCACTTAAGAAGCAAGTCTCAATTTGGGGGGAAAAACAGTGAGAGTAGGTAGATGGGTAGTTCCATATAATTGAGGTTCAATTCAAAATTGAAGTCATCTACTTATGCTTTCATTGGTTTGTGCATGACGAGAGAGCCTTTATTTACTCTCAAAGAAATTGAAATCCCTCACTCCCTATGTAAATGAAATTTGCTTGTAAGCAATACCAAATTGATATAGCCAATAAACAGTGCAAGTCATGCAAAGCTAATAAAAGGGGAGTTGTCATTAGCACATGGGGCTTGGCTTAAAATTCTTTTTTATCTTCATGACCTCATGAGTGATGCTTGCTCAGATTCTTTTTTTTTTTCCTTTATTTTTCTTTGGCATCAATCTTGATTTTAGGTTCATATCCATTTTCTTTCCCTTGAATCCTCTTATGAATTGAAATAAATGTTCAATTCACATCACATGTTGTGCTTTGTGCAGATTTGAAGTTACTACATTTGTAGGTTTAGTGATCTTCTTCATTAAAATTTGGTCCCCTTCTTTAATTAATTAAATTGTCTAGAACTTACACTAATTGAATATATAAATCACTCAAATCAAATTAACCTGCAACAAAAATTATCCAAGATTTACATCTCAATAATGTCTTTCTAGGAAAAGAAGAATTCCACTAATCAAAATCCCACCGAATCTGTAATGAAATCATTCTTTTAGATTTAAAAAATTACCCATTATAACTATAAATATTTACTCTATATATAAGGAATTTGAGTGCACAAATTAATAAATTTTTAATAAATCTATATTAAATGAAAGATCTTGATTATGAGTTGCTAAGTTAAAATTTAATCACTTAATAGTCAGAGTTTCGCCCTATATATATTCTAAAGATGATTTTATTATCATTAAACAAAACAAAACTAAACGATTACATTATGTTTTGGTAAATTAAATTTCAATAAAGGTTTCAACTTATTACTTTTAAATTTTAAAATCGATTTCAATAAACTAAATCAAAAGATATTATAATTTAACTTTAGAAAGAAAGAATTAAATTCATTAGTCCTTTTTGTAATTACATTCTAAGTAACTACAACTATTGCTAAACAAAGAAGCACTCCTCCAAGAGATATACGAGATAAATTAGATTGTTAGCAAATGATTTTTATTCGTTTTAAATAATACAAATTTAGTTTAGTTATGACAATGGTTTTGGGTCAAACTCTGTGGAACTCGAGACATACTTTACCTCTTTGATTATCTAGCTTATTGTTCATGTATGCGAACAAGTCAAATCTTGCTTATCATTAGAAACATAGGGTTATATATATTAAATTTTGTGTTAGTTACATAAATTATGCACATATAATTATGAATCAGAGAGACACAGCTGCAAGGGACAAACCAATCAGGAGGTCCACTGCCGATTGAATGATGCTTGCTATGATGCTGATCACTCTTGTGAGCAGCATGCTTAACAGTAATCATGTGATTGCCTTCTCTTTTTCAAGTATAATTATGTTGCCAAAGGATTATTAAAAAAAAAAAAAAAACCCAATATCTCTTGTTAATTAAAACTAATTTTGACAAGTTAAGCAATCTGTAACTATCAGTATATAAAAGCTGAAAGACGAATGGCAGATTACTAACATGAACTATGTCAGAAAGCATGTTGATGATCATGGTCAATTGTGGACTTATTGAGCATGCAGTGTCTTGGGCATTTATAGAAGTATAGTACTAATCAGCACAAATTCACGTGTACATGAATCAATAGAAAGACTAGACGACATTCACTTGTCCCATCTTTTGTGATTTAGTTTTCTTGAAAAATTGTTGTGTTGGGTAAAGTTCTGTGATATAGGGCTAATCATCAGATGATTGCGCAAGTTTTATGAAAAGAAGTTGAATTCCTTCCTGGGCTTAAGATATGAATAAATAGATGTGAATTTGTATCATATTTTAAAAACACTACATATGAAGCCCAAAAATCTTGGACAAAACATAAGGCCCAAATATCCTCAAGACAAAGGATGGACCAGCTTGCTTGAACTTCAGGAGTCCAAAGTTGACCCAGTTTCATCATGCTAATACATGAAGCCCTGAATCTCACTTTTCATCATCACTCTTTCCTCTTCTTTTAATGGATTAAAAGAAATTGTGATTTTCCGATAAAATTTAAATTCAATCATTACTTATTCTGTTAATTATTATTTATTTTTAAAATTATTTCAATCATTCATTTTAAAATGAATTATTTAAATCTATAAACTTTTCATTCATTTTTATTTAAACACATTAATAGTCCAACCAAAATTGAGTGATCATACTTCTTTTATGAATAAGAAAATACATCATAAAGGAAATTTAATCTAAACCCTTTACACTCTATCAAAAATATAGAGAGTGGGATCTCTGATTTTTTTTTTTTTTTTTGAGGGAAAGGGAGATTTCTATAATAATGATGATAGTTTTACCTTAATAATGTAAATTAAAAAAAAAAAAAAAAAAAACTTCCCAATGTTTATATAGCAAAAATTAATTAAAAACAAAAAACTCACATTTTATTAAAAAAGGAAACACATATATAGTAGTACACTCAACTTAAACTCCATAGACAACCATCCAGACATTTGGACACGGACACGGACACAGACACTCCTTTATTAAAAGCTTAAACACAACATAACATCAGACGATTAATCCATCTTTGTTTAGTCTCCACCTGAAATGTCAATGGCCTTAACATCGGGTTTCTTGAGTTCCTCTTTAGGCACAGTAACAGTCAACACTCCATTCTCCATGCTTGCCTTGACTTGATCAACCTTTGCATTCTCAGGCAACCTAAACCTCCTCATGAAGCTCCCACTTGACCTTTCAACCCTATGCCACTTGTCATCCTTTTCTTCCTTCTCTCTGCTTCTTTCTCCACTTATCTGCAACACCCTGCCTTCCTCGATCTCCACCTTCACTTCCTCTTTCTTTAGCCCTGGAACATCAGCCTGGAAAATATGAGCTTCCGGGGTTTCCTTCCAGTCTATGCGTGTGCTAGCGAACGCCGTCGTTTCTCTCGCGGGCCCCGAAGCCGAGAAAATTGTGCTTGGGCTTGTGTCGAAGAAAGGGTCCCATATGTCGAGAGAGAAAGGGTCGAAGATGTTTGATCTCCGGCTGCCGAAGAAGCTGCTTGGGATAAGGGACATTTTTTTGAGTATTGTTTTGTAGGATAGAACAGCAAGATTTACTACTGAATGCTTATTTTGCTTGTAATTTGAAGGGCTACTGGAAGGAAGTATTTATAGGAGGAAGATAAGTTCTTGATGCTTCAAGAAGATGGAGGACTGGTGATCTTTCGCGAAGGTCGGAGAAATTGTGGCACAGAAACGTGAGTTGGAGAATATGGGTAGGGGTGAGCAAAACCGAACCGAACCGAGTGAATTTGGTTTATTTGGTTCGGTTTTAAAGTAAATTCGGTTCGATTCGGTTTAAAAAATAAAAAAATTTGGTTTTCGGTTCGATTCGGTTTAAAATTGAGAAAATCGAATAGACCGAAATTGTGAGATTTTTTTTAATTTTTTTTAAATTTGAGTTTAAAAAACTAAAAATAAATTATTTTATATAAGATAAAAAAAGCCCAACAACCCATTGAGCCCAAAACCGAAAATCGAACCGAATTGAATCAAATCGATTTTTTTCGATTCGATTTGAATTTAAACTAAATTCGATCTATTCGGTTTTCATAAATTCGGTTCGGTTTAAACCGAACCGACCGAATGCTCAGCCCTAAATATGGGTACGAGCCAATCATGGGCTTATTTATTGGATGGTAGTCGGGATTATCGAGTGTATCAAGGGTGGTTTCATCCCAAAAAAAAAAAATCTTTCCAAATTTTTGTTCCGTGTTTTCACCCATGGACTCCATGAATGGGAAGTATTGGTGGGACCAACTGGCTACGTGTGCACTAGAGGATAGTTGGACTGTAGGATGCAAATGGGAAATAGAAGTTTTTGGAATTTTTTGGCGGTGAGAATAAGTTTCTTTTGAATAATGATATTAAATGAACTTTAAAATGACATAAAGCCGAATCGCTGGTAACAACTACAAGCTTCCAGCGCCTACTTCCACAAGGCTTGTTAGTTAGTGCGGGTTAGGCATGGTAACGCAATGGAAATTTTCCGGCTTCTGGTTGATGGGTCATTTGAAGATATCATAATGGTATTATACCGCTTTATAAACTTTAAATTTTTATCGTTAATTTTTTTATTAGATAATTAAAGATAGTATAGTATTTTATATTTACAATCATCATTTCAATTAGCATAATTTTAATTAAGATACTTAAAGGATAATATTTCATTAGTCAATTTCTAGTTCAAGTTTTTGAAAATCTACATAACTATCAAAACAGAGAATTCTACTGCTCACTTGAATAATGAAATCAAGCCTATTTAACTAGCACGCATGCAGGTATCTGTCGTTGACCGATATAAATAACCATCTGTAATTGATGCAGATCCTTCAACATTGTTTATATCAAAGTGATTGTAACCCATTACAAGAAAGATTAAGTTTATGGAGCTGGAAGGTGTATTTCCTCTAGGAGAATTTGGAGGATTGTACAGAAACGGCCCGTCATTGACCCGCCATCCATAGTTTCCGCCCTTAGTAATAATGTCCACCTCTTCATATTGCTCCTGAAAAACCATCGTCCATGGATTAGTAATCATGAAGAAGTGCGAACAAAAGATGAATTGAAGTTATTTGAAATAGATGCACATGGTTGCGATAAACTTTTTCAATGTAATAACCAATTTCAAACCACATGTAGGGAAAAGTTGTAAGATAATTCAGTTGTAAGCGAGAGGAAATGCTAATTTGCCCAACATCTGCGTACAGAAAATAGAAAGGTCTTTCTGCATCAAAACTACATCTCAAAGGATTTCTAAATCCTAGGCTAAATATCAGCCGCAAATCATTTTCTTGGAAAATGATACAAATGCAAAATATTTATATTACCCTTAATTGTCTAATAAAAAAAAAATAACGATCAGGATTAAATAATACAAATCTAAGGGTTACAATTATAAATTGGTAGGCTGCCATTGTGACACCTTTGAATGACTCTCCGTTGAGATTCATCTCGGAGAAGTAAAAAATATTTATTCTTTCTCTTCTAACATAGAGGAATTAAAATTATACTTTTCACCCTATGGGTCCCTCAACTAAAATGAATCTCTATAAGACTTCAAAAAATTTGATATATTTTAAAATTTTTTTATATTTATTAGATGTATGTTTTATATTTATTAAATATATATATAAATATTTTATGTATATATAAATTAGTTTATAATATAAAATATTTTTATTTTTTAATTTAATATAATTATTTTTAAAAATAATTTAAAATAGAAGAAAAAGTAAAAAAAAATTGTCTACAGTTAAGGCATTTCAATATGAACATAATGTTTGTATAGTTTCATAACTAATTATCATATGTATTATGTATATTATTATATTTTATGTAAAGTTATCTTAAAATTTATTAAATATATAAGGAGTATATGTGAATAAATAAATAAAGACTAAATATAAAAGATTAAAAGAAAAAAGTTCAATATGAGCAATATATATAATTTTTTTTTTATTAGAGTAAGGATATAAAAGTTGAAATTCTCTAGAACTATGAACATAAAAAAGAGGATAAAAAGAGGGTACAACAAAAAGAAGAGAAAAGAAAGAAGAAGATAAATAAAGAAATAAGAATTAGACAAAAAAAAAAAGAAAAAGAAAAAAACTAAGCTTGTAACTTAAAAAAAAAAAAAGTAAGTGAGAATTAGAAGAAAAATTAGGTACAGTGAAACCATAAAAATTGTTGGGATATGTCTCATCTAAATTCTTATGAAATAGTTTTGCTGAATATGATATGTGTAAGGAGATATTAATTCTTGACTATGACTGGTTCAAGACCTATTCATATCTAATTAGTCTGAGATTGTTCATTTATTTTGATGATATTATAGGTTGAATTAGGCCAAATATAACATATACAATATTTCTTTGTGTTATATAACTTATAGTAAATCAGTTTTTCAATTGGATATGTATGTTTTGAGATATAATCAAAATTGTGAGGCTTGATCAAACTATACTGGTATAGAAACAGGATAAAATTTAAAATTTCATCATATTTTTTATAGTATATATTTTAAGCTAAACTTTAACTATGTTGTAAGTTCATGTGTCTAGTTTAATTTGAAAAAAAAAAATTAAGTCATTTGGATAAATTTAACTAGATTTATTATAATGAGATTAGGGGTGAAAGTTTGGCGGTTTTTAACCGGTATACAGCCAAAACCGAACTGTCAAATCAACCGAAACTGAAACCGTTATAAACCAAATATTTTAGGTATTAATGTTTGAGATTTTTCGGTTTTCGGTATCGGTTTCGGTTTTTGGTTTTGATTTCGCGGTATACCGTCGGTATACCGCCAAAAAATGATTTTAATGTATATTTTAGATAATTTATTAAATTATATTATCAATTAGTTCCATCATATGGTCAAGTTATTTTATTTCTAATGAAATAATGAGAGAAGAAATTACTCCAATTCAGTGGGTGGTTTTAGCTGAGTTAATTAAATAATTTTATTTCTAAAGATGAATATTTGAAATTCGATTAAGTTTTGTGTCAAATTAATTTTTCAATATGGAAATAGTTATCGAGTTGGAATTAAACATAGAATTCTATTTTTCATGTCATTGAAAAGAAGAAATCAGAAGCAAAATTGAAAGATAATGAAATTATTGCTGAACAATTCTGCTCCATCACTTATTCACTACAGTTTGATTAACTTTGGAACCCTTTTGAACGCCATGCTAGTCACATCTTTTGACCGAAAAAGAAAAAAAATGATATTCACATCAACATTAGGTGATAACACGATTGTCTTCCCTCATGCTCATGAATTCCAGTCATCACCCACTCCTAGACTAAGTTCACACCCCAATCTTCCCATTGTTATGGGACCAATTTATTAAATTGATAGAAATGGTGCACTCAAATATATCATTTTTCTTCTCAACTTTATTAAACAAAAAGCTATTTAGATTGGAGCAACTATAGCTAATTCAAGGTCACCCCATTTTGTTTTCATCTCCAAAAAAATAGGTGAGAAAAGATAAGGGCTGGTTTGATTTAATGATCACAGCCAATAATGAACAATTAAAGATTAGTAATGAGTGATTAATAAATATTTCACATGTAATACATATTTTTTAAAAAAATTTAAGAATGTATAATATATAAATTTACTATAGCTAACAGTCTGATTATTTTAGAGCCCTTTTGAACCCTGTAATTAATATTGTCACATCAATATTAGTTGATATTATGTGCGAAAAGTCCTAAATACGATGGTCTTCGCTCACAATGCATATGAAGTGTTTAGAAGAGTATGTCGAGGACAAGTCAAGGTCATCGTTTTGTTTTTATCTCTGGGAAATAGACAAGAAAAAGAGAGTTGTGAAGTGGTTAAATTTCAGGTTGACTTGGTCTTTCCAAGATATATTCTTTTCATAGAAACATTTGGACTATTATATACGTATTCAATGCTTAATGAAGCTTTGGGTGTTGCTCTATACGTGTGATGGTTTAATTCACCTGATTTTTATTTTTCTTATTTGGCTCACGACATGCAAGGATGTGAGCATTATAGATTTTGTTAACCTTGGCTTGCTTAGGCCTATATCCTTTATATTTTTTTAATTTAATTTAATAAAATTTTTTGAGAGGGCTTATGATGCCTATGTGTCAGCTTAGTTGGGATGCTCTGGTGTACTTCTGAGGTTTACTCTAGGGTTCCATCTGCACCAAAATTTGAAGATCAGTTTCTTAAATTGAGAATATTAAACAATTGTTTAATTTGTAAATTATGCATTTGATAAAATGCCTGACAGACCAATGAAGTTAACCGCAAGATCAGCTTCAAGCGTGAACAAAACACAAGAAACAGAGCAATTGTAAACATTTGGAGATTTTAGTTTTTTTATTTGGAAATTGTAATCTTGTTGGAATGTGACATAAAATTCCATTTTTCATCTCATAAAAAAGAAGAAATTAGAAAAAATTATAATTAATTTGATTGTTTTTGGAACCCTTTTGAACGCCATATAATCAAAATTTTTCTGCTCAACCATTTATTCACAATGGCCTACAGTTTGATAATTTTTGGAACCTTTTTTAACGCTATAATCAATATAGTCACATTAATATTAGGTGATATCATGCGCAAAAAGTCCTCAGTGCGATTATATATATATATATAGTTATTTTTATTTTTTAATCGGATAATTCTTTGAATAATTATTCCAGAAATAATATAGGAATAAACTGAAAAAAAAAGAAAAAAGAAAAACTGAATTACCATTGAACAAAACAAAAAATAGTTATATTATAGCATATCTAAGTTAGAATAGGCTATATGGAGTTATTTTTTTTTTTTAATTTAATTGTTTTGACTACATTTTAGTTCTATTACTTATATATAAAAGCATAATAGAGGGTAAAATTTTTTAATAGAGCAAAAGATCCTTTCTTTAAAAGTGAATTTAGATATAAAAATTTTAAAATTAAAAATAAAAATTTGAATTGAAGT
>CATIWR010526178.1:0-22065 GCA_949677035.1 Omphalea diandra | reverse complement strand
TGAATGTTAAGGCCATTCTAATGTGGACTAAATAATTGATAAGGGGAAAACTTATAAATATGATCAATAGATTCCCATCGAATCCATAAATTCAAGAGACTTGGGGGTGCCTAATCTTTTTCTTGAGTCATACCTAATTTCTAATGATGTTAACCAAGTTGGCACCCATCATTAGGATTCAATTAAGATTAAAAATGTTTAGAGCACATTTAAAGAGGTTATAGAAGCCTTTGGAGCATTTATATAAGAAGAAATCAAGCTTGGGATGGAGATTCAAAGCTGTTGAACCTTAAGGTTCCAAGTTTAGTTTTGATGATTGCAAACAAGTTAACTTGCTAACCTTTATCCAAGATATTTTTGTTAGATCTTATAAGAACAACTATTTGAACTATGATGATTAGAAAAGGAATTATGCTTGAAAACTCTAAGTATTAGAGAATGCAGATTAAGGAAAACTTATCGTAACAAACTAATAGATGTTATCTACTTTCAACAGGCATTGTGGATTGGGCAAGAGGCATTGAATTATTACAATAGGTGTTAGTGAAGCACTCTAGCTTGAGTAAAGCTCTCTGGATCCCTCAATAGGTATTGCCTATATTCCTAACAGGCATTGGACAACTACTCAAATATAGCCTTGCATATCAAACCTTCCAATAGACATTGTTTTTTCTCAAAGAGTGTTGATTTTAATCTCATAATAGGTATTGTACTTTCACATTAGTTATTAGACAAAGTGGCTTAGATTGAGCAAAACTCTATAAAACTCAAAATAGGCATTGGCATTTCACAATGAGCATTGGAGAAATGGTCTAGATTGAGCTATAACCTATAGACCCTCTAACAAGGCACACTCAATATCTCAACAGGTGTTGAGAACATCCAAAAGGTGTTGGTAGATCATTAACAAACATTGGAAAAATGCTCTAGTATGAGCTATGAGCTTTAGACCCTTCAACGAGGGACATTCATATCTTAACGGGCATTAAAGGTGCTACCAATGGGCATTGCGATCCCTCCAACAATCATTGAAGGATTTTTTTAGATCTTATAAAATAGAGCACCAAGTTCATACTTTCTAAGAATTAATGACAAACATTAATCTTCCTCTAATGAGCATTGAAGTTTAAATACACTGACCATTATTTTTATCCAAATTTTAAATACAATGACCATTATTTTTATCCAATGGTCATTGAAGAAAAAGTGAAATAAACATATAAAAGTCAAAAGAGGAGCTCTGAGTCAACTTCTCTCTAACAGCTAGCCCCAATGGGTGTTTTTATAAAGCTAACCATTGTTGAAGGTATATTTTATTTGACAACTACCCATTTGCATGAAATCAATGGTGGTAGATGCCTTAGCAACGAACGTAGAGATTAATCAACGCGTGTTGATAGCCTATAATTGTAATGTTAAGTGATACCTTCCTTTCTAGTGACTAAGGCTTTGTTCATACTATAAAAAGAACAACTCTTAATAGAAATAGACAGAGAACTATTTCATTAAGTGAGTATTTTATTGTGAAAGGTATTCTCAATCAAAATGGTGAACAAAAAGTGATCTAGCAGTCAGGAAATGTGCATTATTTAAAACTTAAAAGAGTTATCCATAAAATAGAGTTTGAAGAATAAGCTTTTCAAAAATTGTATTCACATTCTCAACCTCATTAAGCATGCCTTATAAGAATATTTCAAGTGTCTTTATTGTTTTAGTGAAAAAGTTTTCTCCTCCTTAAATTGATGTATTTTGTTTGAGGAAACTTTAGGTTGGAAAATCTTTAAAATTATATCTTGTGAAAGGTTTAAGGTAGTACTTTGAAACTATTTTGGGTTAAGGTCAATTAGTATTTTTGAGCTACTAGTAAGAGGTTGATAAAGCCTGAGAATCTATCACTTGTAAAGGCTTGGTAGTGATAAAAAACTTACCTTTGTAAAGGTTGTTAATAGTTGTGAATACCTCAGGTTTTGCTCAAACTAATGGAATCTTACTTATGACTCTATCCTTTTATTGATCATTGGGGGATCGACAGGATTAGGGTCATACATTGGTAATAATCCCTAATCATGGCACGAGATTGGACCAATGGGGGTCCTTTTAGGCCTTGCATGATTTCAAAGTCCTTACTCTAAAATGGCGGTCATTAGGGACCAAAAGTGGGATAATATGTTGGTACTACCCATAAGGCATGCAGAGTAACCACCCGACTTTGATTGGGACAAGAATCCAAGGAATACAAAATTTGAACCTAACTTAAGTCAACTAAAAGACATATTTCATCTTCACCCCATCAGAGATTAGGTTTGAAAATTGTATATAGCTTGGGAAAAAGGTTAGGCACCCTCAAACCACTTAGATATTGGGATCCAACCTTCATACATCATTGGTTCACTTTAAACATTTTAGTCAAATTATTGATTAGTCCAATTATCTCCTTTAAGCATACATCTAAACATGATTCAATTCAACAAACCAAGTCATCAACTCAAAAAGGGAGAGTGATTATGTATCATAGTATAGGGTTTTCACATGCATTATCATCCATCCATACACATAAGCATGAGAGGGGGTCATGTGACATGCATAGGATTTTTACATGCATTATCATCCATCCACATAAAGTGTAATCATGCATAATCACATAATCCTTATGGAAAAGTGGTTAACACCAAGTTCATATCTAATCCCAAGTAACCACTTTCACTCAAAAGATGAATCAGGTTAGCAATGGATCACATAAAAATAAATAAGCAAAGGAATCTAAACTAACAAAGAAAGGAAAGTGAGGTCCATAATGATCACCATGCCATATCTCCATAGTCAAGGTACCGAACATGTATTTAAGTCCAAGATAGCATATTCAATCATCAAAAACTAGAATTTACAACTCATAACACACATACACAAATGCATGAATCATGAATAGAAGGACGAAATGTATTTACGTCCAAGATAGCATATTCAATCATAAAAAACTAGAATTTACAACTCATAACACACATACACAAATGCATGAATCATGAATAGAAGGACGGAAATGAACACACACGCACATGCTAAGCATTTTAAGGATGTTAAATAACTTAGGACAAAGATTTATCCAAGTGAGGTCCCATGGTCATTAAACCTTAACTCATGTTGCTCATAAAGAACTATAACGCTTCGAGTATAATTCAATATGGCAGTAGCTAGAATGCCCACATCAAACTAAGGAATTAAAGGCTTAAAAACACCATTCACATGACCACATATGGATTTCTTACATAAAGAGGGGTGCCAAGGTAAAAGGAAACTTAAGCTCCTCACTTGATTATCCCCTCAAGGTGTCAAAAATAGAATAAAAAACATAACTCAAGATTAAAGAAATAGTAAAACAAATAAACATTTTGAGTAAGAAATACCTAAGAAAGTTATTTTTAAAACTAACAAAAACTCCATTTTGAAGTGAATGAAAGTCCTAGGTTATTTGAACTCATCTCATTTTGTCATTAGAGTCACTAAACATCATAAAAAAAAAAATACCTTGAAAAGAAAGAAATTCGAAAGGACAAAAGAGAAGTTTTATGTTGTGGGTTTGTAGGAAAACTAAGTTGTACAACCATGGAGAAGGGTTGTACAACCTAGTTATAGGGTTGTATAGCCCACATAGAAGGCTATATAACCCTTGTTATAGGGTTTTAAAGAAAAAGAAAGAGGAAAGAATGAGAAGAGAAGGGGATATCTCAAAGATGTTTTAATGATATCTTTGCCCTCAAAAGCACATGGTTAGCTTAATATCCTTTAATGTTACTTAAGGAATGCACAAACATAAATGGAAAAGGTCTAGTTCTACCTTAGAGAGAGTGGAGGGAGGTTAGGGTTTAGATTTTTTTATATTTAAAAGTGTGTGAGAATTAATTTTGGTAGAGTTTTGGTAGGGTATCCAAAAGCTCTCCCTCTCTTTTCAAAATAAGGGATATTTATAAATGTCGAATGGGTTCACAGTGCCAAAAATGGTTTTAGTTGCACCATGGAGGCATCCAATCACAAATCATAGGAGTTTTGTACTAAAATTAGGATTTGCATATAGGTCGTACAACTAAGAATAGGCTATATATCCTTGTGCTAGGATTGTATAGCCTTAAGGTTTAAGGGAGGACTAGTTCTAAAATTTTCTTTAGACTAGGGTTTTAAGAAAGTTGTACAACCTTGTTTGATAGGCTGTACAGCCTACCAAACTTGGTTGATAGTCGTAGACTTGGCTTAGGTTTGGTCTTTAATCTTAGGCTTGGGCTTGGTCTTTAGACTTCTCCAAGGCTTCTTAAGGTCCTTTATCCTTTACATTATATGATTCCTTTTGTATTTTTGGGATTAGGTTTAGTGATTTTCATCATTGGGCTTTGTATCTAGAGGTCCAAAATCTAATGCTTATAATTTGTGCCCCACTTTATAGGGCTTGGAAAATAGCATTTGGTGAATGATGTTGGGCAAGACACAATAAAGCAAAGTATATAATGTAAACATTAGTAAGGAACACCTAAGGATACAAATTGCTTAGCAGCTTCTTGAGCAACTGCTAAGGCTCTTGGTAGCCATCTAGCAAGTATCAAACCTTCTGGTAGTCCTCTGGTAAGTGCCAAGTTTGATCATCTTCTTCCAGCAGCCCTTAAGCAAGTACTGAGATTCTTTCTTAGCAACCCTCAAGTAAATACTAAGCTTCCTAGTAGCCTTTTGGCAAGTACCAAGGTTGATCATCTTCTTTTAGCAGCCCTCAAACAAGTACTAGGATTCTTTTTTAATAGCCTTTGAGCAAGTACTAAGATTCTATCTTAATAGCCTTCAAGTAGATACTACGTTTCTTAGCAGCCCTTTATCAAGTACCAAGGTTGCTTTGGTAGTTCTTTAGTAGGTACTAGGCATTCTATTTTGAAAAGGTTGTTTCTTGTGATCAATATCACTCTTGCATTTCTCAATGTATGCTTTAGTCTTTCTGATTGATGATTCCTAGCTCAGGGATGCCTCCCAAATAGTTTTCATGTTATCCAGGCCTTTCTACCATTTGTAAGATTGATTTTGTGCCTTTATAGCACTTCTGGCTACCATGGGGATTCCATCCTCATATAAAGATAATGGGCTTGGGGGCTAGATGTTATTGGAAGTGCTTTTTTAAATCTTTCTATTTTGCAAAGAAAGTTTTTCCTTGGCTTCTGTCATTTTGGAGATAGAATCCTTCTTGAAAATATTTATAAGGCCTCAGAAGGAGTCTGCTTATCATTAAAAATCATTTGATGATCTTATATAAATCAAGAAGCAATAAGGGCATTTTAGTAATTGGTTATCCTAGACTATTTTTAGGAGACTAGGAGTATTTTGGTAAATTGGACACTTTTAGGCTTTTTAGGAAATTGGGGGTATTTCGATAACTTAGGCATTCTTGAACTTTTTTAGGAAGCTGGGGGTATTTTGGTACATTGGCCACTCTTAGGTCTCTAGGAAGTTGGGAGTATTTTGGTAAATTGGGCATTCTTGGACTTTTTTGGGAAGCTTGGGGGGGAGGGGGTATTTTGGTAGTTTTAATGTTCTCATGCCTAAAGAGGGGAATTAGGCTTAACAAACTAGAAGGGAGTTGGGCTTGCCAGGCCCATCCCAAGTCGGCTCGGCCTAGCTGGTTTGCATAGCTCGGGGCCACTAAGGGCCTCAGGAACACCTCGTCTCATTTGCATCTTTCTCCTTTTTCTCTACACTTTCCCTCTCTAGACTTTAGACTTAGTTCCTAGGCCTCTTTAGTTACTTCAAATGATTGTCATGGTTGAGTTTTGCGATGACAAGATATTCGATGTTTCAGAGAAGTTTGCTAATGAGGACTTCCCGACCCTCAATGCCTTAAGCTACTGCAATCCCATTGGGGATTTGAACATGTTAGTCCATTAAGAAATGCAACTACAAAGATGATTTCGTCAAGCTATCCTCCAGTTGACAACATACCGATGGTCTATAACTTGTACCATTACCTTACAGTAGCTACCTCAGGATTGCAATTGTGACTATCCCACCATACAACTATAACTATGGACTGCATATATGTATGACCATGATCAGCAATAGTAGACTAACAAGTCATATGAGCAGTTCAGTAGTATTACTATGGCTTCTTAGGCATCTCCTCGCCACTCGCCACTATCATGTAGCTTAATACTTAAGAAGAGCTCCATGGTCCTATTAATATGCCCACTAATGGCTTCCACAGTCCTCTTATTAGGATGGAATAGGAGATTACTGATACCAAAGAGAGAGAGAGAAGAAGAAGAAGGTAGGGAGGAAAATAGTAACTATTGAAGGCTATTGGCTTTAAGTGTTTAGAAACTCATATTTGAAGAAGAGAGGAGTTTTACTACTTAAGGCTTTCAAAAAACTGAACTTATCTTACAAATGAGAGAACTCTTCCTTATATAGACTTGGAAGAAATAAGATTCTCTAAACATACTCTAGTGGCCAGCTAATAAAAATAGCCACTTTACATACAAATGATAGTGGCTTGTTACATAAAGTAGAATGGCCAGCTAATATGGACAAATAGCTAGTTCATACTTTATTAAAGTTGACAGCCCATCATGCTTTAGGTAAAGTTGATTCCTTTTTAGTTTTTTCTAATCGGCTCATGGGAAGGTGACAAATTCATTATCTCATAATCTTCATCCTCTATCTTCGCTTGGACTTTAGCATCCGCTTTTTCCTTCATAAGGAGATAGTCCCCATATTTTTGATATAGATCTTCAAGTTCATAAGGATCTTGTGCATAAGGTTCTAACAGCTGGCTATCCAATGATTTTAACTGTTGAGATGGAGAGTCTTCCCATTCTTGACATTTAGCTACTAGCTCATTTTTGTATCTGTGAGGAAGTGTGTCCCATGAGGCATTTTCAGCTAGAGTAGGTCAGATCTCTTTAGGAATGATTTTATTTTTCTTAAACATGTATCACTAAAATTCCCTGAACTGGTCATAGTGGTCAAGGGCATCAGTCCATAAAGAGAACTGGTATTCTTTGTAATAGTGCAAGCACCCAAGCATACAAGGTGTCATACCAAATGGGCCAACAAGGCATGACTTATGAACTATATAGACAACCCTTTTATTTAACACCGTTTCATGAGAGCTGTAAGAGATTCTTGCCTTCATGGCATCAATCCATTTGTCCAAAGGCTGGAACCACTCAGGAAAAGTGATTAGATGAGGATTGTGATAAACCCTTCTCTTGAGTTTTTTGAGGTGTTGACCAAAATGGAGCAGCCTGAGTTCAACTGCTATGGTATAAAGATGACAAAAACTATAGGAAAATTAATAATTCTTTAGGCCATATCCAACCCTCACCATGTACTGCAATGAAGTCCATGAAAGTATATACCTTAAGAAAAGGATAAAATGGGTGGACTGTTGTTCGGGGTTACAAACGAGCTCACAAATATGCTTAATGAGGCATAGAGCCTATAGTTATGGTTACTTTTGCCTCCATGCCAAATTGGTTAGAGTCTTACATGGCCTCATTGATTGGGTCGATGATGTCCTTGTAGATTACCTGGTTTGTCTGTACCTTTGAGCCATCCAAGACTACTCATGTAAGTACTTTATCTCTTTGTATGTACTTTGCCTCGATTATACTACCAATCATACTTTTGATGGCATTCTTTTTTCCTTTCTTGTAGATTCCTTTTATCTAGGTAAAGGCCATGGTGGACTTCATCGTTGTGTTAAAGAAGGGTCGTGACATAACAGATGTACTCTATATAGTCTTATGAAACATAGATAAAATTAATACGTGTATGTATGTTCATGATTCATGTCTTATGCATTTTATGTCCTAAACCTCCTAAACTTCATATTTCTTATAGAAAGACGATCCAACTTCAAAACCATGAGATCAAGGAGAGGGATCTGCATATCACCGAGGTGGAGACGATATGTCTAGCCCAGAGGGTCAAAGAGCATATATATGTGGATGCAAATGGCGAGGCCATGGTTTTAGAGGTGACCCCTTCTAAGAGTGGAGATAGTTGAGCTATGGAAACCTTGATCCCCCTGCCCCCTCCACCCTCTTTTGTAGTTGCTTAGGACATTTTTCCCTTTTTCTTCCATTCACTATAAGTTATTTGATAAATATTTGTATAGTTACACAATTTAAGGGCAATTTGAAAGCCCCATTTTGAATCTTTGCTTGAGATATTTTTTGGCAAACTAAGGTAGCATTGCCTCCATTTTTTTTTTGTCAAACTTTGATATTTTATTCATTAATACAGAGATCTTATTTTTTCCCCCCTGATTATGCATCTTAAAACTTGCATTGGTGCTCTTTTCTTTACATATATGCCTTACGAGATAAGTACCCAAACAATCACTTGCCTTAAAAATAGATGAAGTACTACTCATCCTACCTTTGTGGAGTGTGGGCTATACAAGCCAACTGGAGGGTTGTACAACTCATGTGTTTGAGTTTACTGCTATAAAAGCCCATTTCAAACTTGGTCTCATCATTTGCTTCCTTCAACTCCCATAATATGGCAAGAACCTTTCTGAGGTCTCTCCCACCTTGAGTTTGGTCTGATTTACCATGTGTGGTCTTTCTACTCTTCATTACCTCCCTAATGTCTGTCTCGACTCTCATTTTCTGCTAGCAATTTGGTCTGATCTACCATGTGCGAGGACACTAAAATCTGTTCTCTGTTAAAGACTCAAAAATGCCCTTCCCTTGTTTTCGACTTCACCATCATGTCATCTATGTACACCTCCACTTTTTTATAGATTACGTTATGCAATAAGGTCGTTGCCATTTGTTAGTATGTCGTTCTCGCATTCTTTAACCCAATCAGCATTGCCTTATAATAATACATCCCCTATTTTGTGATGAATGCTATCTTTACCTTATCTGTGATGGCTACAAGAATTTGGTTGTACCTAGAGAACCCATTGATGAAGGAATACATAACATACATTGCAGTGCTGTCAACTAATACATTAATATTTGACAAAAGGAAATCATCCTTTGGGTATGCTTTGTTCAAATGCTTATAATCAACACACATCTTTACTCTTTCATTCTTTTTTTGTACTAGTACTATGTTGGCTAACCATTCTAGGTAGTCTATCACCTCTAAAAACTTGGCATTCAACTATTTTACTACTTTTTCATTGACTAGCCGGGCCCACTCGAGTCTCATCCTTCGTAATTTTTGTTTCACTAGCCTCATGTATGGGTAGGTTGGAATTTTGTATTTCGCAATCTATTTGTCAACCCTTAGCATGTCTTCATATGTATAAACAAAAATCCTCTGATATTTCTTGAGTACTACTCAAACATTCTTTTCTCCTCCATGTGACATCACTATCAGTGAGCAAGATTTTTTAATTTTTCTAAGTGCCAAGATTAAATGCACTGTTATGCATAAAATTAATGTCAAATATGCTTATGAAATGATGCATGTCATACATACTACCATTAGGAAACACATCATACAAGTAAGTAAACTCATCTTTCATTGCCTTAAACTCATAAAGAAATACATCATTGTCCTCAAAGAGACTAGAAACAAGAACATCAACAGTGGAAAGAAAGTCCTTTTCATCTAATCAGTTGGCTGGAGTTTCATCTGCCTGAACCTTCTCCTCTTCTTAACTTCACTCCATCAGTCAGAAGCATAAGATCACCATTCTACATAGGATCTACCTTTTTCCCCTCATCTGTATCAATGACAGCCTTGACAATTCCCACAAAACTCTTTCATTTGATTATCTCCTAGCTCAATCTTTAGAAAGTCTACCCAAAGTGTTACACCATCTGCCTCGATAGGCTCTATTTTTGATGTAGAGTTCTTCATTTTTTCTCCAATTACTTTCTCAATGGAGTTTGCAATCATGCTCTTAATATCCTCTAACTTTATCCTAGTGTAAGCAGCTTCAGTGAACTTGCACGACCTAATGTACTTCCATTCTTAGTCTATGAAGTGTGTGCTCTACTTTGTCAAGTTAGACTCTTTCCTTGTATGATCTTCCCCAATGACCCAAAAATTTTGATCCAGCAGGTACTGCCTTACCTGTTTATCTGTGATCTTCTTCTTATCCTTTCATGGCTATGAAGACTGAGGACCATAAAGAACCACAAATTGACCTGACTCGTGATCATCCTTTGTGTTCACAATCTGCTTGCCTTTCTTCTTCTTCTTCCTTTTCTTCTTGCCATCTTCTTCTTTGGATGATTTTTGATAATTCTGAAATCCCAATACGCTAACATCCATCTAGAAGAAAGCCTTCTCAAGTTCGCCTGCATCCTTACTTAACAACTTTCCCTTCTCAATCATCTCGGGTTAGAACTTTTTAGCAGCCTCCCCTTCTTTCATAAAGAAATTTGATAACGATCTATGCAAGTCCCATACTCCTTGCTTTGACTCCTCACAATAGTACCTTAGCCCTTTCCTAGTAGTCAGAGTGGGAATCTCTGGAAACTTTATTATTGTCAATAGAATTTTTCCTAACCCCTGTCCTAGAAGGAATTCATATTCTTCATAATTCCCATCACCTTTGGATTAACCCATTTATCTATGACTCTGGCAACTTGAAACCCTTAGAGATGCAAAATAACCACACTCAAAGCTAACACAATCTACTCCATCTTGGCACAGATGCACATAATCTCTCTTTTATAAGAAATCTTAATTTTCTGGTGAACATTAGAAGGCAAACCACCAAGAGGATGATACTATGACCTCTCTAATAAAAGTGAGAAAGTAATGAAAATGTAAAATATTATGAACTCAACCATGGCCTTGACAACTTATGTTTTTACCATAGTCTTGAATACGCCTACAGTTGGCCTTCTACTATCATTGTAAACCCTAATGACACTATCAAAAGCCTCTAAGTCCTTCTCGGACAAACCAAACTTATGCAATAACTAAGTTGGGCAAATGTTAATCTTAGATTCATCATTAACCATCACACAAGGCATGCACCTTCCCTTTACCCTAGCATGGATGAATAGGTCCATGTTGTGATCCTTTCCCTTCGATGGCAAATCCTCAACTAAAAAAGTGATTTTACCCTTGTGAGTAACTAATGCAACAATATCTTTTAGTATGTCTTCACTCAAATCAGGCTAAATAAAACTTCTACCATAACCTTCTTATGCTCCTAAGAAGTGATAAGTAAGACCCACATACTGATCTAGGCAGGCATCTTCTTCAATTACTTCACTATATGTTTTCCTCTTTTTCCTTCACAACAATTTTGTCTGTCCCTTTTTCAACTCTTGGTTCCTTAGGAGCTTCTTTATCAGGATAATATTGCTCACTATATTTCACATGACTCACCTGTTTCATTTCATTTTCTTCATCACTCTCCTTCCATAACAAATCATTCTTTCCCTTAGTTCCTTCTTAACCCCCCTATCTGAGCTTTCCTATGGATTGATAGTGAAATAGTTGAGACCTTAGTCATGACTTGCTCGATAGAGGCAATAATAACTTTCTCAAGAATTCCAGAATCTATCATGAATGTCCCCTGGCATAAGGGAGGAACATTGCAACAGTTCATGAGAGTTCCTTCGAATGCTAGGCCTTTCAGGGTTTAACAAAATGATTGTCTCATTATTGATAAGACCTTAGATTTCATGCCTCAATCTATAGCATTCATCAGTATTATGACTAGCTCTTTAATGAAAAACATAGTAAGCATTGGCATCATATCCTCTAAGTAATGGATTAGAAGGTGGTCTCGGTTCCAAAGACTTCAACACTCCCTTCTTTTACAACCTTTCAAATGCCTTAGATAGAGGCATCCTTAAATTTGTAAAATTTTATGGCAATCTCACTCTATTAATATCAACTGCCTTGTTTCCTTCAGTCTGAGGTTGAGACCGAGAATTCCTTCTTCCCCCATACCGTCTTCTTGTCTCATATTTTAACTCATTGGCTTATAAATCCACCTCTCAAAGGTCTTAAAAGTTTCTAACCAACATTCCTGTGATTCTAGTGCTAATGTTAGGCAAAGACCCTTTTATAATTATTCTCACATGTTTCTCTCTGTAGGCCTTGTGGTTACCTTTGAAGTCATCTTCTTCCACCTTAGGATGTAGTGATCTCACCAGCTTTTCGCTTCAAAGATTCTAAATCTTGTTGTGTTACCTTTAGATCTAAATTCATGCATAGTGCTTTTCAAAGGCTTTAGCAAACTCCTTCTAGTCTTCTATAATAGTCTTTAATTGATTGAAGTACTAGATTTTAGCATACCCTTCTAATGACAATTCAAAAAGGTCTAACATAGTGTTTGTCGGGACTCTAGATGCCTTTATAATTAACACATATGAATGGATATGTTTATTCACATTTTGAGTTCATGTGAACTTTGGTAGTTCATGTGAAATGACAACTTTCTTTCTAACGGCTAGTTCTTTATTCATGTTGTAAAAGGACCAGCTCTCAATAGAAATATATAAGGAACTATGCCATTAAGTGAGTATTCCATTATGAAAGCTATTATCAATCAAAAGGGTGAACAAAAAGTGATCTAGCAATTAAGAGTTCATTATTCAAAGCTTGTAAGACTTATCTTCAAAATAGAGTTTGAAGAATAAGCATTTTAGAAATTCTCTTCAAATCCTCAAACTCATCAAGCATACCTTGTGAGAATACTTAAACTGTCTTTATTGCTTAAGTGAACAAGTTCTCCTTCTTAAAATGATATATTTAGTTTGATGAAACTTTAAATTGGGAAATCCTAAAAACTATATATTGTGAAAGGTTTAAGGTAGTACCTAAAAACTACTTTAGGTTAAGGTTAAGAAGTATTTGTGAGCTACTTGTAAGAGGTTGATAAAACTTGATAATTTATCACTTGCAAAGGCTTATTAGTGTTCGAAAACTTACATTTATAAAGATTATGGATAACACCTTAAGCTATCAAGATAGTGAAGGCCCTAATGTAAATACTAGAGGAGAAGACGTATGCTAGTTATGTCAAATCTCTATAAATCTTATGTCTTGATTCTTTATCGATTTCAACATTTAGTTTTAATTTGTATTACTTGTCATTGTCTTATTCAATCCCCCCCTTATAGGGCATCAAAGGATAACAAAGGCAAGCATGAGTATGAAGCAATTAGTGGATCCTCTTTTTAAAGGCAAAATTAAGCTTTATGTACCTTAATTGCATGTGTGGAGCTTTAAGAAGTAAACTATAAGTCAAATTTTACAATTACATAATTTGTACTAAAACTGATTTAGAAGGTTTTAGAAGGTTTCATGACATTCTAGAAAATTACACAAGATTCAAGGAAACATTAAATGATGAGGATGTCAAGTTTTAAGAAACAAGCATAATAGAAATACAAAAATTTTAAATGTACAAAAGCCACTAAAGATTCATAGAATTCGATTAAATTAATGAGAAGGATGTGAATCCTGCCAGTTCAAACAAGAGTTGTGTGATTGTTAGAAGGCATTGAAAAGGTCTACATTGGTAACACCCTACTTTGAGCTTAGAGTCTGATCTAGACATTACTAAAGGATGAATATCATCTACAGGTATCCACACAAATATGTTGTCTCCAAGTCGAATGGTGTGATTGCACCAGGTTTAACATGACTATTTATTTTGTGTTTTCTGAAGGAAACATTATTGCATACTAACTATTAAGAAAACCCTAATGTGAATATATCTAGACTAAATAGATATATACGCTAACCATGTATCTTAAAGATATTAAAAAAAAACTAGATATCTTATTTTATTTTAACTTTTAAAATGAAAAAGATATCAAAATATTAGGATAATATCTCTAATTATCATAATATACATCCAGAGAGAGTAGTAAACACAATTTTGCTTTTGAGCATATTCTAAGTATGCAACCCTATAGGTTCACATAATGTTATCAATGGCCAAAAACTATTTTTGGCTCATAAATCATAAATGGCCTTTAGTAAGACATTATGACTACCCAAATTATATGAAGACCATTAATGTAACCTAACCTATCTCATAAATAGCATTATAATCCTTTTGTCACATTATATCTTAATTGAACATAAGGCATAGATCATGTCATCCTTATATAGTTCAATTATTTCTTGATCTTCAAGTAGACTGATGTAAAATGACATTATAACCTTTATCAATTCATTTTTTGCATGGCCACGTAATCTCTTTAGTCTAACTTATCAAAGGGCCTAGAGATATATTTCTCATAAATACATGAGAGGCAAATTCCTTCTTAATTACTCATATTCCTCTATATGATTTATTTCATATCTAATATCAGTTTGTATAATCATCCTATTAAAGATAATGTTATACCATACCAAAACATGAATTTCATCATATTGGAATCCATGGTGATTTTCAAGTTAGAGGATTAAGTTAATACTATTGCGTGAGAATCACTTATGACAATTTATCCATGTAGTATTCTTATAGGGGATCAGTCCAATACAATGCTTCTTAAATATATATCTATGTGTTTGACTTAATATCTCATATCCATTACTAGTAAAATATGGTCATCAATCAAAACACATATTAGTCTTCATTCATTATTATTACAATAATAATGACTGACTAGGCATAATTTAGAATAAAATTCTTTACACTTACCGGTTTATTATCAAGTCACATACTTGATAATCTTACATAGAATTAACTATTCATGAATTTATCATTTATCTATTAACAAAATATAATAGAGATATTTAATAAAAAGGGAACCATGACATTAATAAAATATCCATTACAAAATTAGCCTAGGGCATATAAATATCAAAGGAAACCCATGGAGATGCTAATAAAGCTTCAAGAGATCCTTTACACATCAATGGAGGCCTTATTATAAGAGCTAAAGCCAAGAAGATGAGAGATGCACTTTATGAGCTAGCAAAAGAGACTTGGGCTTCTATTGTACCAAAAAGTAAGCTAATGAGCATGATTTAGGCTTAAACAACAACTTAAAGGTCATAAGTATTATCCAAGTTAATAGGCTACTTAAGGAGTAAAGAGATGGACCAAGAACTTGCAAGAGTAGAAAGGCCTTCTACTTATCTACTTTAGGCTAAATTAGACCATATACTATAGCCCATATGGATTAGGTTTATTTTTAATGTGATGGATAAATTTTATATAGTCTTTAGAATAGAAGCAAGATATGAAGTGTCCAAGATAAGGTCAATAGTCAATCTAAGTCAAAGTCTAGGATCTTCTAAGATTTGCTTATTTAGAATTTCTTTTCTTCCTTTTTTATTATTGGTCAAATGTATCTTCCTTATTAGTTCAGGATTTCAATTGTTTCTTGATTAGGAGTATTTATTTCTTTATTTAGAGTATTTGTTAATATTTTAGGAGGAATATAGTTCCTTTCAGTTGAATACGCTTAAAATATTCCTAGGTTGATTCTTTTCATTCATCCATTAGGATTAGTGTTAGTTAAAGTCTTATAAGATTATAAAAGGCCCCAAGAACCTATAAGCATCATTGGTTAGTGATTATTAAATTTTAAGAGGTTTTAATTCCTTTCTTTAGTTCTTGAAAGAACTTTTATAAGGTTATTAGGTAAAGGCTTAGTAATTTTAAAACTTAGTTTAATTTTGTACTTAAAATTCACATAGATAATTTTAGGTTTGGATTTAAACAACTTTAATTATTTATAACTTTGGTTGCAAGATACAAGTTTCTAAAGGCCTAGTTAAGAGTTAAATTTTTATTACTTGATTAGGTGATAAATCCTAGATAAAGGGTATTAACATTACATATAGGTTTAAAATAAGTTATCCACATTCGTATCACCCAAATTTGATCTTTGATAAGATAAAGACAGGTTGGACCTTTTAATTGACCTATTTGGACCATAACCTATCCTCGCTTAAAATTTTGTTGTAACCAACATTGGATGGAAACTATAGTGAAGTATCTGAGGTATTATCAAATACTATTTCTCTAGATCCCTATTGACCATTTGATTCATCATATAGGCCCTAATTAATCTAGAGGCCTATCCTTAAATCCCTTGATGATCCTCCCATATGCCATTATCTAGGCTTATACTAAAGCATAACCCTACATCCTCTTAACCCCTAACGAATGATAATTAGGAGTCATAAGTAATACTCCATTTGTTTGAGCAAAAATCATGGTGCTCATAGTGGCAACTCTACTAGGGACTAACAAAATTGATTTCTTGCAATAATAATCTTTGGTTCACTTTTACAACTTTTCCTGCTATTGATTAATTATCCACTGCATTCAGTAAAATTATACACACCATGTGCACTAGGTTTCTCCTATGATGGTTACAAAATAAGGATTATTGAAATGATGCATGGGTAAATAAACCTATGTTTGTATGCATGAGATGTTGACTTTATTCACATAGAGACATATATTATTCCAATCTTATTCCTCTCATATAGAGGTTTATTGGCTCTTTCTTAAGAGTGATTTGTTCATCTATTAACAAGGGATAATGAATGCATATGGTCTTTTGAACTAGGTATGATAAAAATTCTAAAGAGCACTATGAAATTTCTATATAAAGGGAATTAAAATATAAAAAAATGTTTACATAGAAAGAGTTATGTTTACATGAATAAGACGTTACATGGATATTTACATTAATGAGGGGAATGGGGCAAATATATACATCAAGGGCTTTTCTTACATGGCAAGAATTATGATATTATAAATATTTACATCAATTAAGGTAGGATTACAAGATTAATCTATGCTCTTTAAGGATTTCCACCTTCATTCTAAAGAAAATGCAATCAAATAAAATGGGTATCCTATTCCAAGGTATTAGAGTTCCTATATGAGCTTATAGATTTAAATAGTTGCTATGAAAGATGGCTCTCATAAACTTGAGGGATAGTTATCATAAGAAGATTAGCCAAAAAGAGTGAGATTCGTAGACTAAACTAAAGCACTATACTATTAATAGTTATGGAATAGACTAATTGAGTAGATCAATCAAAACTAATGGAAAAAATAAGGGGAGAGTTTAACTTTACAATAGAGGAGATTGTTTTAGAGGATTTTCAAACGCATCTTAATGAGATATTAGCAAAGAAAACTAAAGTCTCTTTTGGTAGAACATAAAAGGGGAAAGACTTAGTAGATGTGTCACCCCCAGTGATCATAAATGATGACCTATTAGGAATAGAGGATTACTATAGGCAAAAAGTTATTATGGAAGGAGTTACTACAACATCTAAACCCGAGAAAGATAGAGGAGATGGCAAAGATAATAAAAAGATAGATGGCTTTGATAAGTAGCTTAAAAGGATTCATAAGATCTTAGATGTCAGGGTATTAGAGTAGGGGACAAACTTTGAGGAACTGTTGGCTTGAAAGTAAGAAAAGCTTTTTGTTTACTTTTGAATATTCAAGTTCCCTAAGTTTATAAGGATACAGGATCCTAAGAGCCATATCCAATTTTATGTGCTTACCATGAAAGTGTTAGGGGTCCTACCTGAGATCATATTGGACCTATTGGAGCTATCATTAGAGGGATCTTCCAAGACTTAGTACTTCACACAACCTAAGATAGTAAGGGCAGATTGAAAGGAGTTGTCTAAGGCATGTTAATAACACTATGCCTATAATGGAGTTCACTCTCTGAGACTTAGAAGCTTTAAAATAGAATAATAGAGAAGGATTTGAAAACGATCTTAAGAGGTAGAAGAAGATGATCCTAGAAGTGAAGATAAGGCTAACAAAAACAGAGCAAGTTAAGATGATCATTAAGGGAGCTCTGTTAGGAATTAGTACATGCATCCCATGGTATGTTAGTAAAAAATTTTAAAGATCTTAAGGAAACCAAGACCTATGTAAAAGATTTTGAGTCAGACTCCAAAAAATAGTATTCATGGTGAAGGAGCTACTTACCACATGGCCAACCCAATTCACACAAGGTTGCCAATGTAAATGTAGTGTGCTTATTAAGATAATTTATGGTCATTAATATTCCAATGACCTTTTCACTATTATTAAGAAGATCCTAGTAATACCCTTTAGAAGAAATGTCATCTATCTTGCACTATAAGGTAGAGATTTTGCATGAAGGAGAGGTAGTTAACATTCGTGCAAAACTAGTAGAAGTGGTTTTAGCCTTGAGTATCATTATGCCACATTTAAAAGGATTTTAGGTCACAAGAGTTACTGATGAGTGGAGAACCTAAGGCGGCTAGTATCATGTAGAAGTTGAGCTTTCTACTAAGGCAAGAACTTAGAAAGAATGCCATAAGGATCTCTAAATTTCTAGATATTTTGGCATAGTCTACTAGAGCAAGACTAGGATACTTAAGGGAAGAGATAAGTGCAAGATCAAAGATCATTAAGGACCATTATTAAAATACTTTATGAAGGAAGGTAAAGTGACATAAGAAGAAAATGGGGCTCAGCTATACTGGGACTTCATCTACAACTTAGAGAACACATTCTCCAAAAAAGTTTAGATCATCATTAAGAAGTCCAAGATGAAGGAAAGCCTAAAGACAAAGGAGATTAAAAAGAAAGGTAAAAAACTTAAGGGGTGTTGCCAAAGAGGAAGAAAAAGAGGCTTTAATCTTTAAGCTAAAAGCGAAAGACAAGAAAGACCCCTTCTAGAGCATGTAAGGATTATGGAATGACTAGCATTGGGATAAGAAAGAGGACCCTTATAGAAGAGATGAACAAATTGGCTATCAAAGAGTAATCGAGCCATTAAGATTAAGGGGTAGGTAAAGAAATGAGCATCATCGAAGGCATGTAGTTGAGATAAGCCTTATAAATATAGAACAAATGATTGAAGTTCCTTTAAAGTCGTGGCTACTAATGATGAAAAAGGATAGCTACCCCAAAGGGTAGAAAGAAAGGATGATGACCTAGAGGTGATAATCTTATGGGAGAGCATTCTATAAGCTAAGACAATGGGTGGCAACAAGGAAGTTGCTAAGATGAATAACAAACAACCAATTAATGGCACTTTTGAGACCCTCCATGATCAAGTTGCAAAATAAGAAGTTGCTTCAATAAGACCAGAGGAACATAAGGAATATTACATGAGATGAAGCTCAGGCTCTAAAGATATCTCCCAATAAATAGATGTTTTAATCTCTAGTTTATTTAAGGACAAAGATGTATCTCTTTTAAAGTTCAAAGCAATGAATGATGAATTTGCCTACTTGTGTGTTGTCTTTCTTAATGGGACAATGCATGGCATGCACCATTTCATGAGAATATTTAATATTAATTATATACATACCACTATTTTTAATCTTAGCACATAGGAAAATCGTAAAATTTTACTAATTGTGAGCGATATCACACTAGAAGAAAAGAGAAAATTCAAGCAACTATTAAGGAAGTACCAAAATTAAAAGCAAATAAGCCAATATGGCTTCATTAATTATCAAGGGTGGTGGAGAAGGATGTTGAGGATTAGAAGATTGGTGAGGAATGGTTTGAAGAACTTATTTTTTCCCTTTTTCTTTTAATCTTTGTCTTGGCACATATACTTCATTACTTCTTTCTCCCATTTCTTGATTGCATTATGGAGGATTAGGTATGATTTGACATCTTTTCACTAAATGATGAACTCCTCTAATGTTCTTGATGATTCATATACTTGAAGCATTTATATTTGAGTCCAAGTTTACTATGGTTATTCTAACATAATGAATTACCATAAAACACCTTAAATAAATAATTACAAGTATAAAACTTTAAAATTTAACCACAATATTAGAAAAATTATATTATTGATAAAATACTGACTAATAATAAATATATAGGCATGGGCTATCTTACCACCTTATCAACTCAAAAGACTTGAGAACTTATGACCTCCTAAATAAATAACTTAAGATATTTTAGTATAGTGGAATAGTTTAAGATAAGTCAATTTTGAATATATAAAGATTGATAAAGATGGTCTAACACTACTCAAGCTTACCAAAGCTCTAAATGTGATCAAATTCCAATTCTTGGTGGGTTAACAATCCTAAATCAAATGATTTGGACATAGGACTAGACAAATTAAATATCACAATCAAGTAGAGAGAAATGGATATTTAAGGCTAAGCCAAATACATAACTAGAACTTAAAAGGAAATGGCGTAAACATAAGGGTCGCACTGCAAAAAATATGTAAATTTATTTTCAAAGTAAATTGAAAGGAGTTAGTAGCTAATTACCCTCATTTAAGACCTTAAGTACCTTAATTTCATCAACCCCTTTGTCTAATTTAAAGTTCCACTCTAAAATGTAGCATTTTGTTCCAATATTAATTCCATAAAAATGTAAGAAGAAATGTGATGATAGGAAATGCTGAGGTACCAGACAAAATTTGAGTTAATGATTCATGGATTTTATTTGAAATGTAATGAAAGAACTAGAGAGGTACCAAAAAGAATTTGAGTTGATGCTTACATGTTTGTGTTTCTAGTTCTCACCAATTATAGGTACAAATTTTTACTTTGAAAACCTCCTACAAAGATTTTTGAGAGCCCATTGATTCTCTTAAAAGCCATTAGGTACCGACCATACTAAAAACCAATTCTCTTTGCAATATAAATTTATTTCTTTCATATGCATCCTATAATATCTTTCTTTCTATTTTTCTTCCTTAACATAGATAATTCTTTTATTTCCATCCTACAATATCTTTCTTTTTATTTTTCTTTTGTTGGCCCTTAGCACCAAGAAGGGGGGTTAAATTGGTGTATGAAAATTAAAAATAAAAGAGTAGAAGAGAAATAGAGACATACGATTTATAATGGTTCGGGTATAATCGATCCTACGTCCACTCTCCAATTCTCAGTAATTGGGTATTCCACTAACTATCAATGGTGTTTTCAAGCTCACACCAAACTTTTACACTTGCATTTTCTAAGGCTCACACAATAACCTTTCCACTTGTGTTTTAGAGGCTCACACAACAACCTTTACACTTGTGTTTTTCAAGCTCACAAAACAACCTCTCTAGAGTGTTTTAATAGGCTAACACTTCAACCTTTACAAATGGTGTTTATGCTCACACCAAACAATCAATTAAAAAAGATAAAAGATTGAGTAGCAAAATTGCAAGAGTTTGGTTATAAAGTTATTAATTCTCTTGCATTTACATTTGTTTGGTGAGGTATTTATAGCCTTTACCCACCAAAGAGACATTGCAATAAAATTGGTATAAAATCTTCAAAGTGTGCTAGACAGATTTTGCATTAAATGCTTGACAGGCTTCATTCGCCGTCGCGAATTTTGAATTTCCATACGGGAGCCAAAAATTATGGCGAAAAATCTCGTTTGTGTATAACGGCTAGTATACGTGGCAGCTTCTCATTGGTTCACTAGAAAAATATAGTCGTTGCCTTTCAACTGCTAAATAAAAGTAGCGGTCGCGAATTACTTTGCGCAGGACACGACTGAGGTCGCAAATTCATCTGCCAGAACTTGCATTTTCCACTTCACTAATTGCGATCACTACCAACACATAGCCTTTGCGATTTTTTTCTTCCAACGGTCACTTGGGACACTTGTCATGCTCTGGTAGTGGACTTACTGCCATCTTGAGTTACTTTGAAATTCGCGGTCGTGACTGAGGCGTGACACACACCGCGAATTCGTCTGGCATTTTTGGACTCCTTCTTGTGAATGAATCGTGGTCGAGAATGGCTCCGCGATTTCGCCTGCCTGATTTTCAGCATGTTTTAACATGAGTTGTGGTCACAAATCCTGGATTGCGATTGCGATTTACATGTTACTTTGGAGTTTAATAACTCCTTCCATCTATTCTTGAGAGATTTATCTATATCTACAAAATCAACACTTATTTGAAATATTAGTGATGATCAATCTCCTTTGTCAAGATCAAAAGAGGTTCTAGACTTAAAACTAACTATCCTAGTCCAATAATCTCCCGCTTTTTTATTTTGACAACTTGGATTGATCCAAAGTGAAAAATAAGTGTAGAAAAGTAAAATTGAATCATACTTAGAATTGATGATCACTTAAGATGCTTAGCAAAGATTTCTAAGTGTGAAGTTAAGTTGCTTCTTAGTTGCTCCCCCTCAACTTATGCA
>CATIWR010526167.1:0-18133 GCA_949677035.1 Omphalea diandra | reverse complement strand
CTTGTATTTTTAAATAAACTGTGAAACTTGTGTGTGTCTGTCCAACCAGCTGCTCTCTTTTGATCATTCATTTGGGTTTATAAAGTTAAGGAACTCTAACTAAATTCTTCCAAAGTTGATAAAAGGCTTAAAGCACGTCTTAAGAAATGAAATGGATTTTTATTTCTTATTGATTAATAATGTAACACATAATTAAAAAGAAAGCCACATATGTAATCAGGCCACTGAATTTTGATTAATTTACTCATATTATATCAATTGAAGTAAAAATCATAATTTTAAGTTATTCAATTAAATAAAATAAAAAATTTTCATGATGATAATAGAATTTTAGTCATAATTTAGTGACTATACATATAAATTATTTCAATAATTATTTATAATTAATTATCTTAGTTAATCTCTTTTAATAAAAAGTTTCAACTATTATCTTATTTAAAATTTATTATTCATAAAATTCATGTTGAAAAAATTTATTATTATCAAACTAGCAAAGAGAAATTTTTTTAAAAAAAATTTTCCCCCTTTAAAGTTTCTATTACTAGCCTATTACTGATATAAAAATGCAAAACCAGTTAAGAAACTCTTTCTCATCACGAAGAAGTTTCTTGATCAAAATCATGATAGCATTAAGAAATTAAAGCCAATAAAGGACAGCTATTCTCTTCTCATCATTCATTTTGGTGTATAATGTTAAGGAACTCTGACTACCATAAATTCTCCATCCTTTAACATTGACTAAAGACTTAAAGCACATTTTTAAGAAATGAAATGGATTTTTATTTCTTTTTTTTTTTTAAATAGATTTTTATTTCTTGTTGATTAACAATGGAACATACAATTAAAGAGAAAAGCCACAAATACAATTACTTCACTGAATTTGATTAGATTGTATTAATTGAAATAAAAAAATTATATTTAAATAATTCAATTTAACAAAGTCGAATATATATAATAAATATTAATATGTTTAAAATATATTAACATTTCAAATAATGGCAAATCAACAACTAAAAAATAAAAAGTTGAAAATTCAATCAACGAAAATTATGAAAACAAAAATAATAAAAAGAAAGGAATTGAAATTGAAGAGTAATGAAGAATCCAAATAGAATTTAAGCTAAAGAGCACCAAAATACCTAAGTTTTGATTAGATTAGAAGATTTTTCAAATAAAAAAAGGATTAAATTTGTGTATTTATATTTATAATTTAAGGATAAATTAGAATTAACTAATGTGAATTAATTCAATTTTCTAATAAAAAAGAAAGAAGTATCATATTGACTGTTGAATTAATAATAAAAATGAAGAAGTATCATATTGACTGTTGAATTAATAGACACCTCTAGCAAAGTGGGGTCTAACACTCTATATATATTTATATATATATATGGTATTTTCTTTGAACTTTTTATGAGAAAAATAGGGTCTATGGAACGACTTCTCATCCATTGAATAGGATAAAGAAGTTGAAAAAGGAGAAAAGAAATGAAAAGAAGACAGGATTTTAAAGATCATTCATTCTTTTGAAATTTCCACACAACTGTAGGTTAATTTGCACTTTAAGCTACTATAAAGTGGAGACTTCTCCACAAGAAAAAGAACAATTAGAATAAACTTTTGATTCAGGGAGACGAAGCAAAGGGTGGGAAGTTTCATTCGTTCTTTATTAGTAAATTGAATTTAGTGCTGCTATAAGTGAGATTCATCTTTTAACCAAAAAAAAAAAAAAAAGAGTTAACTGCGAATTTTGTATATGTTTATAAAAGTTGAAATATAAAAAATGGAACATTCAAACACAATGATCAATCTAATCCACAATAATATAAATCAAAATAGAGTCCAAAGTCTAGCTACTTGGTTTGTGATTGTGACATTCCACTTGAATGATTGAACCATCATAATGCCCCACTTTAATTACAACTTCTCACTATTGAACTAGGCAAAGATGGTGTCTCTTTCTTTTGATAAAAAGAAAAGCAAAGAAGAATATTTTGATAATCAGTGTCTTTTTCTTTTGCATCATAAAGCAGTCTTCATCATGATAGTGTAGTCCCCACCTTTAATTTCTTCGCAGAGTGCTGATGCAGGGTGCAAGCTGCAGCATATGACGCTGCAACTTGTACCATGCTTGGTGTGTGTGTGTATATATATATATATATATATCTTGTAAATTCCAAATTAATTTGATCAGATATTGATCAAATTTTATATTTAATAGTATCAAATTTTGTATCTGTATCCTTAATTCTCTATAATCACATACAGAATCCAAATTCAGTACATAATTACAAACAAATAAATAAAATAGATACATAATTTAATACCATTGAATGTAAAATTTGATCAATATCTTATCAAATTTCTTTTAAAAAAAGAAAACTTACGCCAACATAATGCAAGCACGATATACTGTTCATGTCACGCGTCGCGCTATGAATTATTTCCCTTCTTTGCAATTCTCTTGACTGCATTATTAAAGCAGGAAAACTTGTAGCTTCGAATTGGGTTGGTGTCTTTGTTATCCTTTCCCTTAGCCATGCCTTCCACTTTCCCAAATCATCCAAATGATCCACCATTTCCCATTTCTACTGCCATCGAGCTAGCAGTTCGCTACACTTGTATTAAACTAACTCATTTATTTTCTCTACTCGATCAGCATAATTCTAATGTTATTCACAGAATATCACGTATGAACCATATAACCATGACAGATTCATTATCAGAATTATTCGTTACTCAATTCCACAATGGAGATCTACCCAAATCGTATCTCAAGATGTTCTTCCCTATTATGTTCTTGACGTTATTGAAATGCAAAGATACGAACCCCATAATAATTCTATAGATCTTGGAAAGACTACACTTAACCTGTCATTCCCGGCTGTTATTGCAATTGCTCTTTCAATATTCCAGAGCTCATCCTCTTTTGCAGGGCAAGCTCGGGAGTTGAAGTACTTGTTTAATGTTCAAGTAGCTATGGTGATTGCCGTTGCGCATCTTTCATGGGGCTCCATCTCCGCGTTGCTTACCAAAGAATGGCAAGCATCATTGAGAAAATCGGGTCGCTTTGTGCTGCAATTGGGATTATTTCCTTAGCTGCTTCTTTTCTTCCAGGGAAGTTGACATGGATCAGCTGGCTCGTTGGTTTTTTTTTTATCCCTGGTAGTCTTTTTCCGGCCCTTCAAATGATTAGCGGACGGTAGCATGGTTAATGTTGGGAAGAGTCCCAACACAGCCTCAATAAAGTGAATTAAAGTCAGAACACAATGGAAGTTAAGAATTAAAGCATCGATAAATTGTTCAAGTGAAGTTAAAAAATATGATTGAGGTCTACGACCTCAAAGTTGTCAACTCCGCCTGTGTCTTGTTTATATAAGCCGGACACAGCCGGCCCCAAGCCCGGATGAAGGAGGAGGGTTATATAAAATAACATAAATCTTTAGATCAAATTAGGAGATATTTTCACTTTCTTGCTAGTTTCTTTATCTTAGTGTTGATATAAATTGATTTGCTTTATTAAACTAAAAATGTGGGTTTAGTGCAAAAATTTTAATATTTTTCATTCATTTCTATGCTAATTGTCTAGTTTACTAATTTCAACTTATGAAATTTAGGGCTTCATGGATTGTTGTGTGACCATCGTGGATCAATGCTACTGAAATCGTAAGTCATCTATCCTCCCTTCTCTGGTTTTATGGTATCAAATCTCTCAAGAATTCTTTACTCCTTTTAATGCCGACTATCGTTTTTGATGAAGTGATCAATTAGCGTTGAATATACCTTTTAAGTAAGGAATTAGTAAGTTGATATGTTAGACAGTGCCCCCACTGACCAATATCTCTGGCTCTGTCACTGCCAACACCTTCGCACAGATGAAACATGTTTAGATCCTTTGTCAAAATTTTTTTTTTTTCGAAAAAAACTGGATTGCTCACTAAACCGATCTGTTTGCCTGTCTTTGATTTTATTGATTAGGTGCAATAAAATATTATTTTTAAAAAATTATATATATATATATATATATAAGATAATTATAATAATATTTTAAAATAATAGATAAAATAATAAAAAAATTAGTATTTAAATTTGAATAAAAGAGGATAATTTGTAAAAATATTTGAATTTTTTTATAAAATAATATATTTTAAATTAAATCGATTTAATTCAGTTTACTAATTTTCTTGATCTCAATCAATTTTAATTGATTTTAAATAGATCAAATTTAATCAAATTAAATTATTGAGCAATTTGTATAGAAAAGGAACTGGTTTAATTTTATTATTGTGTGACTATTACCTGTCTGTTATGTAGTTCTATGGCCATAATTTTCTAATAAATAAATTATTTTAATTAAATTTATAACTTATAATATATACATGAATTTATTTAATGCTTTCAATCAAATCAATACTTTATATAAACTTTCTTTTTCATTATCAAATAATAAAATAAATACGTTGAAATTAAAATATAAATATAATATTTAAAATATTAACGCATTAATGCTAATCTCAGTTATTATAGCAGGGAGGAAGCCAAAAGTGATTCATTTGAAGGCCAAATTGAATAATCAAAATGTCATATGGTACTAGAAATTAATTATTAATTCAAAATCAACATACATAAATAAATAAATCTAAGGTAAAAACTCATGCACATATAGTGATGAAAAGAAAGTAATCTGGATCAAATAAATTCTTTATTCTTTTGTGGAGCATTTAAATTTTCTTAAAATTTTATTAAAAAAATCTATCAATAATGATTGAGGCTCCCTTGAACAGTAAATGCAAACAGTTGATTGGGTTAATTCAATTCAATTCTTTTATCAAAATTAAATAAATAGAATTCTATATATTTAAAATGAATTCGAACTAAAATTTTTAAAAAAATCAAGTTAACTAAACTGATTAAATAGAAATTTATAGCCTATAAACAGCACCAAACATATAAAAGTTTATTTCGTTCATTTCAATTTAAATCAAATACACATATTTTAAATCTGATTCGATTTAAATTGATTTTATTTAATTTAAAAAATGAAACCGAAAACCGAATTTTTTAAAAATTAAAACCGAACCGAACTTATTTTATGAAAAGATCAATCTGAAACAACTCGGTTAGGACAGTTTTGTCAGTCCGGCCTGGTTTTTCTCACCCCTATTGATCAGGTCCATGAGTCATCATCAACAAACACAAATATTGGAAATGCAGTTCACCACCAACACATTCTTTCTCCATAATGAATGCGATTAATTACTTTCAATGATGAATCAGTTCAATTTCACAAGGATAATCCAATTATATTCATTGTACTATTCTTAATTTCGACACAGGCAGTTTGTTGCCGGTCATGATATCCTCTGATGGTCTCCAACTTTAAGCCAGGGACATCAGTAGGGCAGCTACACACACCAGAGACTTTTTCCATGCAAGCCCTCTTGGACTAAGACTGCATCTTTCAGGTGATTTCTGCGTCCAAGCAAATTCAATTTAGCCCAATATTGATGCAACTGAATTGACATTGCCCAAAATGTAATATTTCAACATGCGAAAAAATAGAGGAAAGTAGAATATAAAAAGAGAAACAAGCTAGAGGCTTTGAAAAATCAAGATTCTACCTATGATTAGATTCAACAGTCTTCAGAACAAAGGTTATTGGTGAAAAAGTAGCCCTTTCTTTGAAATGCTGAAAATATCGATCATTCTTGGCATCAAGAGGAAAGCTGTCATTGCTTCAAATTGCTCCAGATCCAGTGCTTTGTTAAACTCAGACTATGTTGCACAATCACGCTTCCACATTTTGAAAACACCGCAATTTTTTTAACCCTTTCCTCACCTATTTGAGAACATATCATTTCTTCGTGGATGTCCATGCTACATAGATCATAGACCATGGAGAAAAGTTGTCTCCAAAACATACTGCCAAGATTCCTGTTTGATCTAAAAATGCTCAAGTTTCTTGTTTATCATCAGCCATGAAGAGAATTGGTGCTATAAGCTGCATTTTCATTAACAACTTCCAAACAGAGCATTTCGCGTTCCCTCTTGCTCTAATCACAATCAATCCTGTATGGATTATTTTATCACTGTAAACAGGTTATATAGATAATAATAATAATAATAATAAAAAATCAATGGAGAAAGCACATAAAAAGCCATCAATGATGAGCAAGAGCAATGTTTCCTACACGCGATAAATCTGAAACAGCTTGGGAACTTTTTCCTAGACCAAATCAGTGAATCTATTTATTTCAAACCAAGTTAATTAAGCTAAGTTTTCACACCAGAATATGTAGTTGTCAAATTGCAGGCACAATACACTTTCAAAATATTTAAACAATTTTAACTCCTATAAGATCAATATCAGGGTAGAAGTAATGCACATTGCAAAGTGGAAGCACAAGGTATGAAACTTTGAGAATGAATCAAGCGTAACTGTTCTAACGCTTCAGATGCGAAAAATCAAAGCACCAAGAAGAAACATTTTCATTGGAACAAACAAGAAGTACAAGAGTGAAAACTGTTATTTCCAACTATTAATACACATTGCAACGCGGAAGCACAAAGTATGTAACTTTGAGAATGAATCAAGCATAACTGTTCTAAAGCTTCAGATGCGAAAAATCAGGGCACCAAGAAGAAACATTTTCATTGGAACACACAAGAACTACAAGAGTGAAAACTGTTATTTCCAACTACTAGAGCCAGATAGAACCAAGTTCATACCACAAAGCTTATAATTGCCACGCAAAAGAGCATACAAGAATAAAACAGAAAGCACAGGTATTCACTCTTCCATAGAGCAATGGGCCTTAAAATGACTGCAATAGCAACCAAAAGAGAAAAGGGGAGCAAGAACATACAAGAAGTATTTAAAAATGTTCTTCAAAGTTCTGGCTCAACTGGTCAATCAAAAATACCAGTTAAGCTTCCTTGAACAAAACTAAGAGATATCAATATTGCACCTTGCTCATATAGCCTGAAAAATACATACATAACAGGCTATGAATTTCGGTGCCCACATTTACTTTAACATCCCTACATAGGCAAGTTAACTCAGGGTGGCCTTATAATGAGTCGCTAGTAGGTATTCTGTAATAGAATACAATCAACACAAGTAATCTATCTACAAAACACATATAGAGCCCTCGTTCTAGTGAGCCTTATAAAACTGAAGCCACATTAACAGTCACAATGAATTTGTATGATCAGGGGAACCAAATTTAGGCCCCATTAAGGCACAAACATATAACTTTAAAAACTAATGGTGAGTTGTGCAGTAAAGGAATCAGAGAACTTTGAAGACCATTATGATAAGGATATTCCACAGGAAATTCGGCCATCAGATTCTCATCATTTTCTATTTGCCTTTGCACATAACCCCAGCCAAATTGGTAGCATTACACTAACACAGCAAAAATCTACATTATGATACAAATGCTATAAATTTTGCTTAAATCAAGAATATAACGCGCACCTATTTTAGGACAATAATCAAACCAGACTACCATAGACTACAACGGAATCAATAATCAAAACAGACTACCATAGACTACAACCGAATCTTTACTACAAAGGCTGAAAATGTTGCTTAAATTAAAAATAAAACCGCACCAGTTTAGGATAATCAATAAATCAGACTACCATAGACAAGAAATTCTTTACTACAAAGGCTGAAGATGTTGCTTAAATTAAAAATAAAACCGCACCCAGTTAAGTATAATCAATAAATCAGACTACCGTAGACAAGAAATTCTTAAAGACCCCATTACTAAAAATTAATTAATTCAGATCTAAAAGAATAAAATATAAGCAGCGGAAGCAAAGCAAATCAGAGAACTTTGAAGGCTAATTCGACAAGAAGCGATTCAGCAACAAAAATTTCAGATCGAATCAAACTCATCATCTTTGTTTTGCCCATTGCCACTTAAAAACAAAAAGACCGAAGGACTGATCTTTAGGGGAAAAGAAAAAAAAGAACTTTTTTAAGGCAAAACAAACCCTCTGTGCAAGATCACAAATTTCTGGTCAAACACAGAGAATTCATATAAAAATTGCCTCCATTTCTTGTTAATATCGCACCTTGAATACCCTTTTCGTCGTTGATTCCTCGAAACTCTGTTACTTGAAGAATCAAGGGGCTAATCGGTGCATTTTGCATTTTGAAGAAAAAACATAATCATAATAAAAGTACTATGAGGAATTTACTGCTACCATTCGGAAACGCCTGATGATTTGTCTAAACACATCATAATTGATATCAGTAGCTCAAATTATGGATTGAGAGGATTTTATAGTGCGTCCAAGGGTTTAGGGTTTTTTAGGTGATTTTGATTAGCCACCTGTGGGTTACGTGTCAAGGGTGAATGGCCTCGCTTCATGGAGAATGCGACGGCGTTTGGGACATAAATTGTACATGCACACAGGACAAGCTAAATTTTGTCCATTGCTTTCTTCGCTGTAACATATGACAATTTGAAGCTGCCTTTCATAAAGAAGTTTCAGCATAGTATTTATTGTCATGTATCCAATTTGCAACTCACTACTAATTTGGTTTGAAGAAGGCAAGGTGGGATGGACCTAGTTAACTATCAGAGAGATATTGAGGAAGAGTGACAGCCAGAGCCATTGACAGCCACTTCAATGAATCACCCACTAGTAGCCTTGGTCATTTAAGAGCTCGGAAGCCATATTCCAATGGCAGGCCTAACTATTTCCCATCTCTTATCACATGGATACAGAATAAGTATACATGCAACTGGCAATGCCTTCATCGTTTAAACTCTTCATCATAAATAATATTTTGTGTATTTAATCTTAACTAGCATATTTTATTATGGGAGTCTGACAAACCACATTGAATAAATTAACATTGTAAATTTCATATTAAAAATTTCAATTATGAACATGATACTAATTACATAAATTTATTTTCCTAAATTATTCATAATCAATATTGTACTAAGACAGGATAGTAGTAGTATTACATCATTAAAACATCTTATGTTTTTTTTTTTTTATAAAAGTAATTGATTTCATAGACTAAAGTATGCGAGACATTTAGCTAAAATATATAAGTATTTATGAGAGATTTTAATATTTTTATAGTATCTTAAATGAGAAGACAGAGATTTTAAGACTATTATGTAGTGTTATCCACCGATTAAGGTCGTTCGTAGGTATTTTATATGCCACATTAAGATAGTTGATTGACAAAGGATTCTCTAACCTGAGATATCTCCACATTCTTAAATAGATATTGATCAAATAAATCAATATGCAATATAGAACATTAATTTTTAAAAAGTATTTTACAAATTAATTTCACAAAATGAATAATTTATCTTATATATATAAATTTACAATTTGTATAAAATTGACATCATATTCAAATTCAATACATATATTACGTGATAAATGGATAAAATTAAACGTGAAGACTATCAATAAAAGATTAGAATTAGACTAGCTTGACAAGCCTTTTATGTGGTAGTTATAACACAATACATGATATCAATATTATTTTATGACTATAAACTACTTAATTTGTAAAATTAATGATAAATTAAGTAGTTTAATTTATTTAATTATAATTAATGATTATAGCTCACATCACATGCATGAGAATCTATTAGGTTACATATAATAAAATATTTTTATGGTAATTTGAAGTTGGACTAAATTACAAGTACTTATCAGTTTGAGGACTAAAATATAAATTGAATCTATCACGGAAAATTTTATGAACTAAATTACAAGTACTTAATGAGTTTGACGACTAAAATATAACTTGACTAAATAACATATATTCATTGTTTCTTATGACATACGAATCAACTTAACAAAAACTTGTTAGCATAAGTTACAAAAGCACAAGTCTTTAAACTCTTCTCAAGAAAAGTAGTCAGTCAGAATCACTTAATGCAGACTGTATTGATTTTGAGTGAAACCAATCCCACAAAATTTTGGACATAATCATCAATTTCAAAAAGCTTATTATAATTGCAAATTCGCAAAAAAATTTAAATTCGCCAAGACAATACAATCAAAGAATTGATAGTGAAATGTTCGTCATTACAATGAATGGCACCAAAAAGAAAGAAAAAAGAAAGACATTGTGTGCAAACTATAAAACCGAATTACAGCAAACCAATACAACTTGTGACGATGGGAAGTGCTAACTGCTAAAATGTGATGACTCCTCTAGTGGTAATAATGTCACCATAAAAACCAGCCATTAAAACTTCTCAAATAGATGTTTCTTGTGCAACAAATATACGACTGTCACTGCAACTATCGCAACAAGAATTGCCTTAAAATTAAGTATTGGGTTAGCTTGCCCTGCCTCTTGGGTTCTCTCCACTTTAAGCCTTGGAACCGTGTCAGAATTTTCATGTGGAGAATTGGAACTGCCCACTTCAGTCTCATCTGGACTTGTATCTTTAAACCCTTTATCCACCTAAGTCATAAATATAAGCCAACAAAGTGAGTATGATCATGATGATAACCTTTAACAATAAACTATGTTATCAAAAGGAAACAATTTTGGAGGGCAATAAATAATTTTAGAGCTCAATTATCAGTTTCCTTTACCAAATACGTAGGCATTTCCTTGTACAAAGTGAATTCAGATTTTCGTAACCGATAGCGGACTGCACAAACTAGTGAAGCACATATGAATGCAGGAAAAGACAGATGAAGTTGATGTTACATTGAGGCCATCAACGTAAAACAAACAAGAATGCAGTATGGGTTCAAGCTATAAGATATTGCAAAAGAATTACAAGAACTTGAAAAATCTTTGATTTCTGGAGCCATTGCAAAATTCACATCTTGGGAAAGAAGAACCTCGTAATCTGCTATACAAACTAAAGAAAAAGAACATAAAAGATCCTAAAAGGTACCTTCCCGGGGACTCACAGTTAAGGGTATTGCTTCCTCAGAATCCTTCCCACAAGTTTCTTCAGATAAATTGTTTTCTGGAAAGACCACGTTTTTATAGTCACCATCTCCATGTTCCTGCCCATTTTTAGGAGCATCTCTTTTACCGTGTCTTAACTTTTGCACCAGTATTTGATTCTCCTTTTTCACAGCAAATACCTGAAAGGAAAACATATTATAGCTACAGAACTTGAGATGAATATTCTAGTCCTGCAAGTCAGTTATATGTTGGGACCATAAAGTTACATGCTTATATATATATATATATATGAATGTTTTCATAGAAGATCAATGATCCTATTTTTGCTTGGAAAAATTCATTACCACAGGGCCAGCTCTACTAATGATGGGAACCATCACGTTGGTACAGTAAGTTTTTGGATACATGCTGCCTTCTAAATTCTGCAATGATTCTGATGACAACTACCATTTTCTTCAGTAGCACCTTTATGATGAAAAACTTAAACAAACAATGAGAGGCATCTAATTGCAGTTGACAATTCTATTTGCAGTAGACATCTAAAAACCTTCAAGTCATAACAATAGCTTTGAGAGGAAAGATGAAACCGCACTTTAAAGTTACAGGTTAAGTACGAATAATTTTATTCAGTATGCAATGAAGTTAATACCTGATTCTGGATAAGCTCCCTTTCTCTGGCTAATTGCCTGACAGCATCCATGATAAGCCTGGTCCTCAGGTTAATTTCTTTCGCACTTGCTGCTTTTGAGTTGTTAGCTTGATCCAAAGAAGCCTCCAAGCCTGTCACTCTAGACCTTAAGAAACTTAGTTCTTTATTAAGTTCCATATTAGTTTCAGATAAAATAATGCATTGCTCCTCTACACCTTCAGTCTTACTTTCAGCTTTGGATACCTTTGACTTTAGATCTTCAATCAATGTTTCCATATCCCATATTGCAGAATATAACATATTTTGCTGCTCTTGACTTGCTTCGGATGACACCTTTGAATGCTGTAGTTGGATTTCCCGTTCCCTTAACTGCTTCTCAAGTAAACTCACCTTTTTGCCATTACTTTCACTACTACTTTTAAGAAAATTGATTTCCTCCGTGAGCTCTAAATTTGCATCTGATAACTGTGCAACTTTGGTTTCAGCAGTCTCAGCCCCACTTTCTGCTTCATATAGGCTTTCTTTCAAAGACTCAACTATGTTTTCCATCTCACGAAGTTGTTCTTGAATCTCGTCATTGAATGCATTTGTGTGCTTTAAACATAATTCAGATCTTTTCAGCTGTTCCTCAAGTGAGTTCACCTTCTCCATCAAAGCAGGCACTTGAGAACTTTTGGTTGCGTGTTCTGCAACACTATCCTCAAGCTTCTTCAAAGCTGTATCTTTGGCATCAAGCTCAGATTTCAATTCAGCTTCTCGTTGGAACAAACCATTCAGATTAAATTGAACAATCTGAAGTCGACCAACCAAATCCTTTGAAATCCCCATGAGAACCTCAGCAGCATTTTCTGCTTCTAAAAACCTTCCCCAGATCACTTCTGCAGCTTCTTCCATGCGAAAAGCTACCTGTCCTGTGTAGTGCAGCTTTTTTTTCAACTGTTCTTCATTTTGTCTCAGTTGGTACAATTTCTTCTCAAGATCTAGTTCTCTTGCAAGAGACTTCTCCAACATTCTTAGAATATGTCTTTGTTGTTCAGTTGTCTGTCTTTTTGAATTTATATTTGACAGTTTTTCATTGGCTAGTAAGTCTACAGTTTTATCATCTTTCCCTGTCAATGTTGAAGTGTTAAGCAGGTAAAAAACTACAAAAATATAGACTTCCTACTTATATTTGCTATGAGATCAATAAATTTAACTTACAATTCTCAATTTTGAAAGCTGAAAAGGCTCTTTGTAACTTGACTGACTGCATCTTTAACTCTACAACCCGCTCTTTAGTCTTCTTCAGTGATTCCTCAGAATCATGCAATTTCTCTTCCATGATTGTTAATAGTTCTGTTGAGTGTCTGCATGGAAATATTTTATGACGAGCATCAACAATATCTGCTTGGATATTATCCATGAACTGCTCCACCTCTCTTACCTCAGAATCCAAAATACCAGATAGAAGATCAAATAGCAGCGCCTTTTCAACAGATGTTCTTGAGATATAGCTATTTTCCATGGCCATTCTCTCAAGATCATAATCCCAAGCCCATAGATGCATTAAAAGAACATGCAAATTTACCAACTTCTCAGAAGAAGATGCCAAGTTCAAATCTGCTCTGGTTAAAACTTCCATGATACTTTCTACATCATGCATGCCCTCTCCACTGGATGACGTTCCCTCATGTCTATAACCTCTTTTGGATTCTGGATCTTCAGCAAATGTGGCATAATCACCCATTCCTGCCCCTTAATCTTGAAAACCTTAGGTATGGAAGGTGGGAATGAAAGAATCAACAATAAGCTTTCTATTATTAGGTCTATCATGAATAAAATTGTGCTATAAGGTACTAACTACAGAGGAAAGGGGAAAGGGAAACTTAAGCCAAAACAAGCAATGACAGCATAATCATGTACTCTAGATAAACACAGTAATAGGCATTAGCAGATACAATTATTCTGACTCCATGTAAATAGTTCCAGAATTAAATGAAGAACGCAAATCCCATGACTCAGCATTATTGCATCAATGCAGACTAATAGAAAAAATGGCTAATTATCATATTGCCTTGTATTGGCAAAGTGGATGGGCATATGAATTACCAAGATTAAACACTCCACCAATAGTGCCATGCCATCAACAGAAATTCAATCCAAAAGAAAAATGTTTTAAGTTTTCAAAATCTATATTTCCTTCAGTGCCTCATCCTCTTCCCTTACAGTTCTGGAAAAAAACTCTACACCAACAATAACAAATTATAGAGCATCTGAAAGGATAGGATGCTTGCAAAACTACCTCTCATGTTTCATGTTCCTACCAGAATTTGACACCTTACACAATCAATGGAGTCCAAAACCAGAAGATTAAAAGCTTCCTAGATTTCAAGTCTACATAATTGGACCACATCCACCTCATATATGATCATTATTTTCTTAGTTCCTAACTGTGCAGAGCTGTAAATAGACAAGTCATATTATTTCCACTTATCTACTACGTTTTAGTTCACATTAATTCAAATGTTTGATATTCAATTCATCGAGCAGATTTCTGAGGAAACTAACTAAAACTAACAATTCTTTTTAAAAAAATGAACTCCATTAATACTTACCTTTACTTTTCCAATTTTATCACAGGACCAGAAACTACCAACTAACCAGTCCACCAACATTATTAAATTTTATCCATCTCTTTAAGGCAGATAAACAATACTACCAGTCTTCAATGAAATCCCAAAAACTCATTAAAACATACCACTTAAGTAAGTCAAATCCTGAGCTAAAATTAGATCCGCCAAAGACTACCGGCAACAGCCTAACTAATTAAGTCCAAAGAATTCCCATTTCATGAATAGAACACTTCCCCACATATGAAAAGTAAACCCAAAAACAAAAAAGAAAGAAAGAAAAAGGCAAAAATAAAAAACAAGAAGATGAACACATGATGATGCAGAAAGAAGAAACAAAATTGAGCTCCAAAGGTGCGGTATACAGTAACAAGCAATGCAAAAGCAAGAACATGAACATGAACATTTGTTATGCATAAAAGAATTAATGAAGTGGGTGTGGCAAAGAACAAGATTACCTTTGATGGAGAAAGGAAGAGAAAAGATGATGATGAAGCAATAACAAGCAGGAGTCAGTAAAAGAATTGGAAAGTTGTTATCTTTTTAGCCTTAAACTACCAAACTATTTCATAATACCGTTGATTTTTCCTGGGATCTGTATATCTGTGGTGGCTGGCTGGTAGCTATGACTTTGTCTAAACTGAGCCGTGCGTATACTGGCACGTCAACGTCAGGAGCTAAGCTACCCGTGACGGTTTAGCGAAAAGAATCCTTGGTGGCGCACGTTAGTACAACAGCGGCGATTATTGCGGAAGTACTTACTAATGCTCTTGATAAAGGCGGCATGTATGAATCTCTCGGATATACGTAAATATACGTAAAAGGCACGTATTGAAAATAAAATAGAAATTGCAATTTTATAATTAATTTAACTATTATAGACAATTAATAATATTATTAATAAAATATTAACTTTTAATTTCAGCACAAAAACTATCTAAAGAATTAAAATCTATTTAAGATTATTTGATAGAAAATATTAATACACAAATGATAATGTTACGATATGATATTATCTTGTAAAATTCTAAATTATGTATATAATTTATTAATATTTTATAATAATTTATCAAAAATAAATTATATAAAGTGATAAATAATTGCATAAGTCAATAAATGATTATTTAAATCTTTAAAGTTTATTAATCATAATAGCATAATATAATACTATATATGATATTGTATGTATATTTTATATTGTTATTTTATCAATATATATATATATATATATATATATATATATATATATATATATATATATATATATATTCTGATCTCAAATTTAATTTTAAAAATAATTATCATTTGTCAATTAACTATATATTTGAGATAAAAATATTTAACATTTATCAAATTAATTATTTAGCACATTAATTATTAGAATTTTTATATAAAATTATCTAATTAAATAGAAATAAATAATCATTAAAAGAAATAAAATAAGTGATTAAAATATAAAATTAAGTTTTATATATTATCTATTTAAAATAAATATTATTTATTTACTTAATATTTGATATAAATATTTTATTTTATTAATTTTTTTAAATATCTTAAATTATATATTAAATTATAAAGATAAATTAAAGATTATACATTTATTTTTTGGAGGTAATAGGTAGGATGACAATTTATACTCTACTTATGAAGATCCATCAAATTTTATCCTGTCAAACTAAGTAATACTAAAATTGATTAGATAATGAGTACGAATAAATTTATATCCGAAAAAGTAACATTAAATATAGTTAAAATATAAATAATATAATATCCTACCAATACCCATATTCATATCCTATTTAAACAATCAACTCACCATATTCAAACTAATATTCATGCTTTATATATATATATATATATATATATATATATTTGGAGAACTAGAGATATTTTAAAATTATTTAATATTTTAATAATTTTTATTTAATTTTTGATATATTATCTTTTTAATATAATTTATATTAAATGTGATTATAAATTAGTAATTTATACTTTATGTTTTAATTTATATAAATATGTTGATAATTATTTAGATAATGAGTTACTCAATATCTATCTAAAATTTTGTATATATTAAAATGAATTTAATATTTGTTAGCTTTATTATTTTTTGAATATTGTAGATAGTTTTACCTTAATATTTTTTACTAAATAAATATAAATATCAATATAAATGAATATATAATTTTTTTAGATGTAAATTGAATATAATACTATTTTATTCGTCCCCTACGCATTACATCACTAATAAAAGGACCCAAACGGCGTCAGCCGGCAGCCGCCTATAAATCCAAGAAATCCCACGCACAACCTTTTTCTCATAAGTATCACTAGTTTATTTTACTTGTACTAACTTGGAAAGGACGTTTTATTTTCTACTGTAATATGGGTTATAAGCCAAAATTAAAATTTTATATTCTTATATTTTTCATTTGCAATACTATAAAATATAGATTTTATTATAATTTTAAAATAAAATAATGATATTATTATCAAGAAATACTAATTTAATATTTGAAACTCAAAAAATATATAAGTAAGAGCAATAAATCAAAGGGAATAGATTTAAGAGCAATAAATCAAAGGGAATAGATTTTTTAAATAACTAAATCATTCATAAAAAAAATAAATGAGTCTATGAAAAAAAAATAATGATAACAAAATCATTATTTTTCTTTCAAAAGAGTAAAAAGAATGAAATTATTACCTTTCTTTAGGTATTAGAAATTCAACATCAAGTGCATTTGATTTGAACATTTTTCTGAAAAAGTGATTTAAAATATTTAGTTTTAGTGTTTAATTTGCATTAGAATATGATTCGGTTAATTAAATTTATAATTAATTGGTTTAATTTGTGAGTGATTCAAATCTTGCCCTTTAATTTTATTTCATCAATTTCTAATGATGAATATAATTTAGAAATATTTATCACTTTATTTTTGTTAATTGTGCTGTCCCTCTATCTATGGGGGAGGGGAGAGGAAAGCAATGGGAAAAGAGAGTGTGAGATGAAAAAAAAGTGATGGAATAATTCATTTGCTTGGAAAAAGAGTGGGAAATGATAAAAGAAAGAATGTACTTTTTCTTGTTTGAAAATTGTGAATAAAAGAAAGGAAGAGAATGATAAATTTATAAAAAGATTTGTTACCTTTTTTTTTTTTCTTTAGAAAAGAGATTAAGAAAGGTAAAGTTAATATAAAAAATAAATAAGAAGTATTTTATACAATTATTTATAAAATTAATTTAAATTGTTCTATGAGTTTTTATCGTATTTTCTCTCTTAAATAAAGTAATTAAAAAATTATGGACTCAAGAAATTTATTTTCTCCTCTTTGCATTTTTATCTCTCATATAGAAAAAAATATGAGTGTTTTTTTTTTTCTTTTTAAGAGATAATCTATTTTTTAATTTATAAAAATTATAAAATATGTGTTTAGATAATGAAATGATTACAATTCAAAATAAGATCTAATAGTGTAGATTATCTGATAACTCATGTTAAGAAAAATACATATATTTTTTATACTTTTCATCCATAGGTTATATTTTTATAAATAAAAAAATAAAATATATTCTTAAATTTTTACGTCAATCTTAATATAATATTTGTTTTTTATTTTTTCGAAAAAGAAGAAAAGATAGTGTTTGTTTTAATAATATTTTTACAATAAATAACAAATTATTTATTTATTCATTATTTAAATTTTATTATCATCATTAATGACAAATATACTATGTAACTTTTATTTTAATGAAATTATAATTATATTCACCATTAATGCTTAATATATGTATTATAAAAATGTTTAATTTATATTTTTAAAAACTATTTAATGGATAATTCTATATTATTTATTTTTTAAAATCTAAAATATGAAATTTATTTATTTATCTAAATTTTATACTTATATTAGTAATATATATATATATATATATATATATATATATATA
>CATIWR010526131.1:0-47370 GCA_949677035.1 Omphalea diandra | reverse complement strand
CAACTGAAGAGGAGGACTAGACATCATAGGCTTAATGTTTTTATCTTTCATTTTATTTGTCTTTTCTTAAACTTATGCATTTTGGCCATATGTGTGTTGATCATATATTTGCAATGCTAATGAATATTTCTTCATTATCTTTTTGTTATCTTTTTTACTTTGCCTTTTTATAAATATGCATTTTCCATTAATTAGTAATACATTGTTTACTTCTTTGTCCTATTGAATGTCTACTTTGATTATAGACCATTGCTTAACACTGTGTTCACTTTGTTTACTTTATTTATGTCAATCCTTTTTTTTATTTTAATAAAGAGGGAGAAGAAAATGTAAAGTAAAATAAGAATTTACATGCATATTAAGGGGAAGGGGAAGGATTAATAATATATTAAGGGGAGCAACCTATTAAGTTAGAGTAACATATTGAGAAGAGTTATACTAATGTTTTTTTAAACCAAAAAGTTATAGGGAGTAATACATTAAGGGGGAGCAACCCATTAAGTTAGAGTAACTTATTGAGGGGAGTTATACTATTATTTTTAAAATAAATAAGTTATGTGGAGTAATACATTAAAAGGGAGTAACCTATTAAGTTAGAGTAACCTATGAGGAGAGATATACTATTGTTTACTATTATTTTTGAAAAAAATAAATTATCTTTATCTTATTTTCCTTTGTCACTTCAATTTAATTGTCAATTTTTTTTTTAAAAAAGGAAAGATTATTGACCTAAGTTTGGTACCGAACTTGGTCAATTTTTATTTTGATTTTGACAATAAATTAAACGTACTAATGTTTTTAATTGAGCATTTTTTGCAAAGAATTAAAATAAAGAAGAGTTAAAACTCAAGAACTTGAAAAATATTTTAAGTCATGAAGTGGACCTGAAAATTGTGCCTAAGAAATACAAATTGCAACCAAGATAAAGAAATAACAACTAGGAAAAGGGGTTCGCAACATCGACCCATGGTTTTGAAGACTTTTAAGAAATAGGCTATTTTCGCGATCTCGACCTCGCCTGCAAAATACAAATTTATGATCAATACTCTTATATCACGCCCATAAATCTCAATATGGAAGGATCCATTACAGTGATAAATTGAAAGGCCTTTTAATAAGTGCCACATTTCACTAATCATTGGAGATATTATAAGATCGTGAATGTCCTACTTGTGAAATGCAAGTTGTGGTAGCGAAAGAGGCTTTGCAATTATGAAATATAGTAGACTCGACATTAAATGAAGAATTTTTTTTTAGTTGTTGAAACGAAGTTTGGTATCAACTCCTTTGTAATGATCATTTGACTGGTGAAGGCCTTAAATATCTCTTTAAATGACCTCTAAGAGTTTGACCTCTACATTGTTTAGTTATCTATTTTGTAGTTTCTTTTAATGACTTGTTTAGTTGTCTATTTTTGTAGTTTCTTTTAATGACTATTTATTTGTATTTATAATTATTTATAATTAGATAATTTTATCAAAAAATTTTAATTACTTATATGTCAAATAATTATTTTGAAAAATGTCAAAATTTTTATCTTAAATAAACAGTAACTAACAAATGACAATTGCTCGGCTAAAACTAAACAAGAAATCAAAATTAATTACATATATTTGATTAATTAATTAGTTGAATTATTAAAATTAATATATAAATAATAATTAAAATTTTATCATTTTTATAAAAGACATTATAAAATTAGACATTTTCAAGTAAATAAAATAATAAAAATTATAATTACAAATTAAATTAGTTTTATCGATTTTAATAAGAATATAATTTTTCATTTAAAAATAAGAAAATTCATATTTTTTTTTAAATTTTATTGAATATTTTTTAGCAATGTAGTTCCTTTAATTTGTTCTTATTATATAGAAATCTAAATACTTATTTTTATCAAATTCCTAAAGAGGACAAATGCGAATAACTTCTTGTTTTTTTAAACTTTCTAAATTATTAACTTTCTTTATTGATAAACTTTCTTAATTATTTTTATATGAAAAAACTTCTTATATTATTAAAAATTTTAAATTATTTTTATGTGAAAAATTTTCTATATTGTTAAACTTTCTAAATTATTTTATGAGAAAAACTTTTTACATTATTAAAATTTATAAGTTATTTTTATGTGAAAATTTTTGTATATTATTAAACTTTCTAAATTGTTTTATGTGAAAAACTTTTTATATTATTAAACTTTTGATATTTTTAATTAATTAAGAAAATTAAATATTTAATTATTAATTTACTAGTCACATAAAAATAAAAAATATATTATATTGTCACTTGTCAAAATATTATGTTGTTAATATAATTACTTAACCAATGACATATATTTAAAATTAAACTTGAAATCGAAATTAATTATATATTGATTTAACTTGAATTTCTCATCACTAGGGTCTCAACGAGTGAATTGATTTTTATCGAAATCAAATTAAACAAATTTTAAATTTATATGAATTAAAATTCATTTTAAAATAAATTTTTTTAAAAAAATGTTTTTTGAATATTTTAATGTAAATTATATTATTTTTATTATTTATACATATGTTATGTGGGTGTGTGTGTGTGTGTGTGTTTATATATATATATATATATATATATATATATATATATATATATATATATATATATATGGCCTTGTGCACTAAGAAGGGGAACTGAATTGATGGGTAGTTAAAAATTGAAAAGTGAAGCATTAAGGAGGAGAAGAAGAAAATACACAAAATTTTTAGCGGTTAAGGTATAACAAACTCCCCCAACCTTGATTAGGATTTTCATTATTGCTATCTTTATACAATGAAGTTTTTCAGACTCACTCTCAATTTAATATTTTGGCTCACACCCGACCCTTACAAGTATTTTTTCAAGACTTACACTAAACTTTTTACAAGAACTTTCACAAGGCTTGCACTCAAACCTTACAAGAGTTTTCTATGACTCACTTTTAAACCCAATAAGTGTTTTATGGCTGACCCTTAACCCTTTGAGCCATCAAGCTTTATAACTAACTAAAAAGAATAATAAATGATGTTTAAGACTTTAAGGAATAAAATGCAAAGGTTTAGCCATAGAAAAAATTAGTTCTCCATGCATTATAGCCTTTTAAAGGGGTATAATAGCTCCACCCTCCAAATGGTCATTACAAAAGTGTTATGATCCATCTCTAACAACTAGAAAATTGTATTAAATGCACTATTAGACTTAAAATGTGATCTTTAAGCCTTCATCATGACCATGAAATCCATTTTATAGTCAAGACAAGGAAATCACAGTCATTATTTACAAATGTAGTCTAACGGCTAGTGCCACATGGCACTTTATCATAAGTTCTTCAACTATCCATTAAAGTTTTTTCCACCTAATCAAATATCATGGTTGTAATTTGTCTTTTGTAGTTAGAGATTGCAATCGCAATCCTAGTCATGATATGACCTACCTTTTTAGCTTAAAATGTGTCTTGGTCATGATCTTGAAGTCTAGATCATGATTTTCTTGACATGATCCTTATTTCTTGTGAGCGATTTTCAAGTCCACTTCATGTTCTGAAAGATTTTCTAAGTTCTTAAGTCTAAATACTATTCTAACATAATTTTCTGCAAAAATACACTTAATTGAAAATATAGTCCTATTTAATTTGATTATCACAATCCAAATAGAGAATGACTAAATTGGACACTAACTTTGGTCAATAATCTCCCCCTTTTTTATTTTGATAATTAAATTGAATTGAAAAGAGAAAAATAATATAAATGCAAACATTTCCTTGAACTCTCCCTTAAGTAGTGCTTATTCTTTTGATTCCTACTTTTCTCTTTTATTCCTTATCTCTTATAATTAATTGTTTATTTATTTTTTTTATTCAATTTCTTCTCACCCTTTGTCAAGATAAAAAAGGAGTGAATTCTATATAAACAAAGGGCAAGTAAAAGAGGAGATAAAAAGATGGAATTAATAATCAATAGAAATAAAATACATAAAGTTGAATCACTTTGAATTTAAACACAAATAACAATTGCATTCAATAAGAAAGATATGCAAATATGTGATCAAAGTTCCAAAATGAATGAATTCAAAACTATAAAGTTTTAAACGACCAATTGTTAGAGACAATGAATCCAAAGATAATGCTATATGATACCCATTTTGAATGACAAATCCTAAAGTCCAAAATAAGATTAAAATATTCTCAAATGTTAAAAATGAAATGAAATGATAAAAAATAATTTTCCTCCTTTTTAAAAGAAAATTATGCTCTCCCTAAATGAAAGTGTTTATGGTACATTCTTTAAAAACAAGTCTTTGTTGGCCTAGTGCACCAAGATGGGGGTTGAATTGGTGGTTGATTGAAAATTAAAAAGGAAGGTTAATGTGTTTAGGAAGTTAAGAAGGAGAAGAGAAAAATCAACACAATAAGTTTATAGTAGTTCGGGTGTTAACAAACCCTACATTCACTCCTCAAATCTTCACAATTGGGTATTTCACTCAACTAAACTAGTGTTTTCAAACTCACACCCAACTTATACAACTTGTGTTTTATGGCTCACACAAAAATGCTTGCAACTTATGTTTTTAGGCTCATATAAAAACTCTCACAAGTGTTTTGGATAGGCTCACACTTCAACCTCTTACAAAAGTTTTAGATTTTAGGCTAACTCTCAACCTACTTATAAAGGTGTTTATTGCTCACACCAAATAATCAACTACACATAAAGAAGAGTAAAAGAATGAGTAGCAAATTGGCAAGAGTTTGGTTATAATTAATTGAATTCTTTTACATTTACATCAGTTTGGTGCAGTATTTATAGCTCACATCTACCAAAAAGACGTTACTCAAAAACTATTTCAAAATCTCCAAGTTGTGCTAGACAGATTTTGCATTAAATACTTGTCAAGCGAAAGTCGTGGTTGTTACTCTCATTTCATGATTGCGAATTCTTAATTTGCACTGAGGAGCTGAAAATTGTGGCAGAGAACCCTGTTCTGTGTCTAATGGCTAGTCCATGTGTCCTTCATCCATTGGTTGTCCAAGAAATATAGTCATTGTATTCAACCAATTACTTAAAAGTCGCAGTCGTAAAGTTCATCCATTGGTTGTTGAGAATTAGCTTTGTCTTGGGCCCAACTCAAACCACAAATTCCACTATTTGGTGAGAAAACTACAACTTCTTGAGTCATGGTTGCAACCAAAAATTCACCCTCGTGATTTTTGATTTTCAACAGTTGCCTTAGACACTTGGCTTGCTATGGTTGTGGTTTTGGTTCCATCCTTTGTTACTATGAAATTCGTGGTTGCAACCTTTGATGCGACTGCCACTGCGAATTCCTTTATGAATCAACCAATGCTCCTTTGGCTGAGTCATGACTGCAAATTCCTCTGATCTGGCTCCATTCATCCTAAAAGCAATGTCGCGATCGTGATTTAGGGGATACAACTGCAAAATTAGATGTTCTTCTAAAAGATGGAGATTTTGACTTTCATCCAACTTTCAATAAAAATAAATCTCATAATCTGCAAAATAATACTTATTCAAAGCATTAGAACTAATCAATCTTCATTATCAATATCAAAAGAGGCTCTTGACATAGGTTTAACTAACCTGGTCTAACAATCTCCCCCTTTTTGATTTTGACAACTTAGATTGATCTTAAGGAAGGATAAATGCATGAGTTATGAAGTTGGGATGATGAAGATCAAATAATCAAAGAATAATCAAATGATTTTAGTCAATGATCAAATAATTCTAAGTATAATTCTAAGTTAGAACGTGCTCCCCCTCAACTTATGTTTTTCTTATGCACAAAACTCATTTTCTTTCAATGTTATTCTCTCCATGTTATTCTCTCCCTATTTGGCAAGATTAAAAAGAGGGTAAGTATTAGAGAGTAAAAGAAGTGCATAAATTGAGATAGAGTAAACATAAAGAGCAAAACAATAAAGATAACATATAAGTTGCAATTACATAATAATTGAGATAATGAATTGCAAAACAAACATCTTATTTAATTAATATACTGTAGGATCAACAACTTACATCAAGAACTTAAAAATAGAAAAAAAAAACCCCTAAATACAAACTAAAAGATAAGAGAACTATCATCATCTCCAGAATTGTCCATGTCTTCATTTCCTCCTCTACCTTCAGCTTCATCACCCTCATCAACCTTTTGGTTGTCTTCCTCTTCTAGTGTGTCCTCTCAATCTTCAAAATCCAAAAGATGGTAAGAAGGAGCACTTACTTTCTCCTATAAGTCTACCAAGTCAATGTGTAGGTGGGAGAGAAGGAGAAATCATCTCTTTAGAATCCTCATCATCTTATCCAATTTCTGGTTAGATGGAGGCAAGAGAGATTTTGGTTTTAGGCTTAGGTTGGAGAGGTGGAACAGGTTGGGTTCCCTCTTCAATGACAAACCTTTTTCTTTTGGAGGCTTGGAAAGACTCTAGTTTCTTGGCTTTAAAAGCAGCCAAAGTGTATGTGTAAGAGTCAAGGTGAATGGCTTTTGTATTGATGAGGTAAGGGAGGTCCAAAAAATTTTAGGAAGGGAGAAGCTTCTTAGTGAGAAATTTTATGTTTTCATCATTAAGAGCACTGGCGTATCGGTAGATGGCAATGACATGGGAAGGAAAAAGAAACTGACTCTTGGGCTTAGTGCACATGAGGATGAATTGAACCATAAGATAGCGGCCAGTTTGTCTAGGTTTTTTTTTATAAGGCAGACAAGGAAAGCAAAATCCTTTTAGGATACCTTTTCATTACCATCACCTCTTGTGTTAATAGAGAAGTTGATGATATAATGAAGTAACAAAAAAAGTAGGATCTGAATGTATTTGGGTAAGGAGGTTTTGTGGTCATGTTTGGTCTCGATGGAAATTTCGGACCAAAACTCGAAATAGATGACATAAAGAGCGGAGATGATAAATGGAATGTCATTTCTGACTTGAAGATTGAATAGATTAGAAAGTTGTTTGAAAGTGATGAAAAAAAGGTCTCCAAAAGCACGAAATACTAACTCATATTGGTCGGCACGAGATTTCGCTTTCTGACTTAGAGTCATGGTACACATGAATTCTCCCATGATCTTCTCATATTCAAGGTCATCATGAAAAATAAATATGTTCCATCCTAAGTTTAAAAGAAGTGCATGGATCTCATCTTTGATACCTAGCGACTCAATAAGGAAAGTGGAATGGATTTTGTTCGGTAGGATGATCTTGGAAGCATTCATTTTGTATCGATCTTTCTCCTCTTTTGTTATCCCTTTCATCGAGTGTAGAGTCAGTGGTCTAGAAGGGTGTGTCATGTCCTTTCCCTTCTTTGCTCTTGAAGCTTTTTTGGGGCCTATTTGTGAATGAGGCAAGATTGTAAGGTTTTTTTGAGAGAAAGGTAGACAAAAGAATGAGATAATTAGTAAAAGTGAAAAGAAACACTATTTGAGGGGTTTATATAGGCCATGAAAGAGTGTGAAAATGGCTAAAAACAACCAAAAATGAATTAAATGAAGGAGTGCAATCAGTTGGCAATCAAATCACTTAAATGTGTGGTAGTTGCTCAAATTCGCAATTGCTAATTCTAAGAAATGTAAGTAACGGGCAAAAAATCTTCAAGAAACAGTGCGTTCAACGGTTAAAGATTTAAAATTTGAACAAATTTGCAGTGAGGATTGAAAGTCACGACTGCGAATCAATAGTTGATAGTGGAATAATGAGTTCTTGTAATTCGCGATCGTGAACCAAGGAATAGCGATCGCGAATTACAAGTCATAAAAGATAACTATGAAATGATAAGACTTAACTATCTAAGTTGTGATCTACTTAATATATTAATGTCCAATTTATGCAAATTGGCATAAAGAAGCACAATTGCACACAAAATTGGGACATCCAAATAGATAAATATCACATATATCATACAAGGCAATCATTCAATAAGAAATAATGCAGTAAACAAAAACATTCTAGAGAGATCCATATTTCACTTCAGGGAGCTTCTATCAAGCATTCTCAAATCTCTCTTCATAAAGTTCATCCTTTCTTCATTGAGAGGTTTTGTGAAAATGTCTGCAAGTTGATGATTTGTATCTATAAATTTTAATACAACATCACCATTTTGGACATGATCTCTAAGAAAATGATGCCTAATGTCTATATATTTGCTCCTAAAATGTTGGATAGGATTTTTGGAAAAATTTATTGCACTAGTGTTGTCACATTTAATGGGAATGTGATTAACAACTTTGTCATAATCCTTTAATTATTATTTCATCCAAAGGACTTGGGTGCAACAACAACTTGCAGTTACATATTCAGATTCGGCGATGGATAAGGCAACCGAAACTTGCTTCTTACTAAACCAAGAAACTAAACACTTTCCTATAAATCGACAAGTTTCAGAAGTGTTCTTTCTATCAAGAAGACTACACATAATCTGCATCCGAATAACCTATGAGACAAAATGAAGTATCTCTAGGATACCACAAACCTAAATGTAATGTAACATGTAAATATTTGAAAATCCTTTTAGCAGTATTCAAATGAGATTCGTTTGGATAAGATTGAAACCTAACACATATGCATATACTAAACATTATATCAGGTTTAAAAGCGGTAAGATAAAATAGAGAACTGATCATACATCGATATCTCTTCTCATCAACCAACTGACCTAATTCGTCCTTGTCCAATTTGATGGTAGCACTCATTGGTATTTTTGCTACTTTACATCCTTTCATGCCAAATTTCTTAAGATTGTCGTTTGTGTATTTGGCTTGGTTTGATGAAGATCCCATCTTTGATTTGCTTGATTTGTAGACCAAGGAAAAACTTGAGCTCTCCCATCATGCTTATCTCAAATTCTCTAGTCATACACTTAGCAAAATCATCCCATAGAGATTCATTAGTAGCACCAAAAATGATATCATTAACATAAATTTGCATTATTAGTGTATCATGATTATGTCTTTTGACAAATAAACTTGAGTCAACCTTCCCCTTTTCAAAATCATTTTACAAAAGAAAAGAACTTAACCTTTCATACCAAGCTCTTAGAGCTTGTTTCAAACCATACAAGGCTCTATTCAATTTTAAAACATAATTTGGAAAAGTATGTGCTTCAAAACTAGAAGGTTGTTTAACATAAACTTCCTCCTCAATAACACCATTTAGAAAAGCACTTTTGACATCCATTTGAAATCGTTTGAAATTCATATGACATTCATATGCCAAAAAAATCCTAATGGCCTCTAAGCTTGCTACGAGAGCATAGGTTTCATCATAGTCAATGCCTTCCTCTTAGTTGTAACCTTTAGCAACCAATCTTGCCTTATTCCTAGTGATGAATCCTTGCTCATCTAACTTATTCCTAAACACTCATTTGCAACCTACAATAGGATGTTCCTTAGGCCTAGGAACAAGTTTCCACACATTGTTTCTCTCAAATTGGTTAAGTTTCTCTTACATAACAATCACCTAACTCTCATCATTAAGAGCCTCATCAATATATTTTGGCTCAAATTGAGAAACAAAAGCAAGATTATTATCTAAAGTATTGAGTTGAGATCTAGCACTTACACCCTTTGAAGTATCACCAATAATTAAGTCCTTAGGGTGATGCTTGGAAAATCTCCAATCTTTGGAAAGATCTTGGTTTGCTGATTTCACTTGTTGATGTTGAGGATCTTTATCTTTTCTTGATAATTTGCTTTCATCACTGTCCTTATCCTTTTCTCTTGTAGAATCCTACAAAACTAATTTTTCAAAATCACCTACAATATCATCAACAAAAGAACCTTTATAAAGATCAAGCTTACTAGATTCATCATATATAATATTCATAGACTCTTCAATAACCATTGAACTTTTATTAAAAACCCAATAGGCTTTGCTAGTAGTGGAATAACCTAAGAAAATGTCTTCATTAGTTTTTGAATCAAATTTCCTAAGATTATCCTTGGTATTCAAGATATAGCACTTACATCCAAAAACTCTCAGGTATGTTAACTTAGGCTTTCTACCATTCCATAGCTCATAAGAAGTTTTATTAAGAATGAGTCTTTAAAAACTCGATTTGCAATATAACACAAAGTATTGATAGCTTCGGCCCAAAAGTAATTTAGCAAAGAATACTCATTGAGTATAGTTCTAGCCATCTCTACTAGTGTCCTATCTTTCCTCTCTACAACACCATCTTGTTGTGGTATTCTAGGAGTTGAAAAGTTATGGAAAATTGCATTCTCTAAGTAACAAAATTCAAAAGACTCATTTTGAAATTCTTTTTCATGGTCAATTGTAAGAAATGAAGTAACCCTTTTCATTTTGAACCCTTTTTACAAAACTTTTAAAAGCATCAAAAGTATCATGCTTATGAGCTAGAAAGGAAACCTAAGTAAACCTAGAGTAATCATCAACTAGGACTAGTGCATAATGTTTTCCACCTAAGCTAGCACTCCTAGTAGGTCCTATCAAGTCTATATAAATTAATTAAAGAGGTCTAGATGTACTTATAATGTTCTTTGCTTTGAAGGAAGATTAATGTTGTTTCCTCATTTGGCAAGGACCACATGTCTTGTCTCTAGAGAACCTTAGCTTGGGAAGACCTTTCACTAGCTTTCCCTTTGATAAGCTTTATAAGAGCTCCATGCTAACATGTCCAAGTCTTATATGCCATAGTCAAGCTTCATTACTAAAAGACATAAAACACTTAAAGGATTGATTAGCCAAATTATCTAAGTCAATTAGGTAGGTATTGCCCTTCCTTTCACCTTTGAAAACTACCTTTTTATCCAACAAAATGGTAACTCGACATTCTCTAGGGTCGAAGGTGACTTTATTGCCTTTGTCATACAATTGACTTATACTAAGCAAGTTATGTTATAAGCCATCAATAAGTAAAACATCATTAATTAAAGAACAACCATTCTTACTAATAGTCCCAATGTCAATTACCTTACCCTTGGCATTATTTTCAAATGTGACATTGCCACCCTCATTTTCCTTTAAGGCCATGAATAGCTTCTTATTGTCGTCATATGCTTTGAGCATCCGCTATCCATATATCGATCATTTGCTTCATTGGTGGCTGCCAAACACCCATACATAACACAAGTAAATCATCTTTGCTTTGGTACCTAAGCATACTTGAGTCCTAAGGGGTTAGGTTTTAAAGGATCCTCCAACTTGAGGTGTGTCTTCCTAATCTAGCAATAAACATTTATGTGTTCATACTTCACGCAATAGTGACATTGAAGTTTAGACCTATGTGTCTTTCTCCTATGCATTGCCTTGGTATGAGAAGGTATGAGTGGGGGATTTTTTCATACCAACATGATGTATGTGTAAGCATGAACATGTATGAATGGGTATAAGAGCAAATTTCTGTGTGTGTTTGAATAAGCATGCCTTTTATTGTACATGTATGTATGGTTGGCCTTCTTAGAAATAGGCTTAGGGCCTTGTTACACCTTTTTTTTACCTTTAAGCAATGTAGTTTAATGCCTTAAACACTTTTCTTTGTAATAACCTTAATACTTGAAGTTTGAGATGTTGAGGCCTTGATGAATGTTGTGAGTGAAGGTGTAGAAGAAGAGGCTCCATTAAAGCCTAGACGATGCCTAACTAAGAGAGGTCTTTGTGATACAATAAGTGTATCTAAAGTTTCCTTACCCTTGTAGAACTTAGAAATAGAATTTCTAAGCTCAATGACTTCTACTTTCAAGAAGTCATTTTCATTTCTTAATGAAGTTAAAGATAAAGATGACTTAGATAGACTCTCCATAGACTTCTTGAGTTTTTTATTTGAAGCCCTCAACTCACTTATAAGATTATTTAGGGATTTGAATTCATCTTCGAATTTAGTGCACTTTTTCTTGTAAGTTTTCATTTGTGACTTATATTTGTCACATTTCATGGTGAGAGCTTCTCAAAGCTCATCATCCACATCGTCTAATTCATCAAATTCAGAATAAGAGTGAGGTGAAGAGCTTACCTCATTAGATGAATCCTCTTTTGAGCCATGAAGCATAGGTTTGCAACCTCTTCCTTTTCATCTTCTTCACTTGAGTTATCATCCCAAATGGCTTTGAAGCTTTTTCTTTTTTTATTTTTCCCCTTTTTTCTTCTTTTTTAACTTGGGGCAATCATATTTGATGTGGTCTTGCTTGCCACATTCATAGCAAGTGACAACATTTGATCTTTCTTTGGGAGTTGGAGTTGCTTTCTAGAAGTTTCTTCTTTTTTTCCTTCTTCTAATCGGCTCTTTAGTTCTTCTTGAAAGCATTGGAAGCTCCTCCTTCTCCTTGGCACTTTCCTTTTCACTTGAGGCTACTTCTACTTCCTTCTCTTTTAATGAAGACTTGAGTGCCAAGGTCCTCATTTTTTGTTTTTCAAATTTCTCTTCTTGATCTCTTATTCTCTTCATTTCTTCATCCTTTTTCAAACTCATGAGTTAAGAGTTTGCCTATTAGAACGTCCGTTGGCACCTTTCCTATCTCTAGGTTGGACTTTTGGATACTACACACCCTTAGACTAAATTTTTTAAGAGGTAGAGATTTTAGAATTGTAGAGTTTACCTCATGATTGGTGAGAACTCTCCCATACTTTTTCATGTTGGTGATGATTGCAAGGAGTCTATTTGTCAAGTTTGTAATGCTTTCTTCCTCCTTCATCATAAGTAGCTCCCACTCTGTCACATACATCTCAAGTCGGCTAGATTTCACCAAGGTGGTGCCCTCATGATAGTTCTCTAAGGTCTTCCAAATACCATAAGCAGTAAGGCAATATTGGACCCTTCAAATTTCTTTTTTTGAGAGAGAACTTAGAAGGATTGTCATGGCTCTTTTATTTCTGCCATTGGATCTCCTATGAGCTTCAATCCACTCTTATCTAGAGATCAACTCCTCACTTTCATCCACCACTTTGGTAGGTGGCTACCACTCTTTTGCAATAATATCCCAGAGGTCTACCACATCACTATCTAGATAGATTTCTATCATATACTTCCAGTGAGTATAGTCTGCTCTATCGAAATATAGCTTGAGGTGAGTGTGGATTCCTTCTTATGCCATGATTTTTACTCACAAAATTAAGCTTTTGAAGTAAGATTTTGGCTCTGATACCACTTGTTGGCCTAGTGCGCCAAGAATGGGGGTTGAATTGGTGGCTGATTAAAAATTAAAAATGAAGGTTGATGTGTTTAGGAAGTTAAGAATGAGAAGAGAAAAATCAACACAATAAGTTTATAGTGGTTCGGGTGTTAACAAACCCTACATTCACTCCCTAATTCTTCGTAATTGGATATTTCACTCAGCTAAACTACTGTCTTCAAGCTCACACCAAACTTGTGTAACTTGCGTTTTATGGCTCACACAAAAACTCTTACAACTTGTGTTTTTAGGCTCACACAAAAACCTTTCACAAGTGTTTTGGATAGGCTCACACTATAACCTCTTACAAGAGTTTTAGATTTTAGGCTAACTCTCAACCTACTTACAAAGATGTTTATTGCTCACACCAAACAATCAACTATATATAAAGAAGAGTAAAAGAATGAGTAGCAAATTGGCTAGAGTTCAATTACAATTAATTGAATTCTCTTGTATTTACATTAGTTTGGTAGAGTATTTATAGCTCACATCCACCAAAGAGACTTTACTCAAAAACTGTCCCAAAATCTCCAAGTTATGCTAAGCAGATTTTGCATTAAATGTTTGTCTGGCGGAAGCCCCGGTCGTGAATTTCCAATTTACACTAAGGAGCCAAAAATCACGATAGAGAATCTCGTTTTGTGTCTAGCAGCTATTTCACTTGTCCTTCATCCATTAGTTATCCAAGAAACATAGTCATTGTATTCAACTAACTAGTTAAAAGTCGCGGTCGTGAGTTAGTTGTGTCTTGGGCTCAACTGAGATCGCGAATTCCTCTGTTTGGTGAGAAAACTACAACTTTTTGAGTCACGCTCGTGACCAAAACTTCGTCCTCATGATTTTTTATTTTCAATGGTTGCCTTAGACACTTGGCATGTTGTAGGTGTGGCTTTGGTTCCCTTCTTTGTTACTATAAAATTAGCGATTGCAACCTCTTACGCGAATGCCATCGCGAATTCCTTTGTGAATTAACCAATGTTTTTTTGGCTGAGTCGTGGCTGCAAATTCACTCGTGAATTCCTCTGGCCTAGCTCCATTCATCCTAAAAGTAATGTCGTGATCGCGATTTAGAGGATACAGACCGCGAATTTGGATGTTCTTTTAAAAGATGGGGATTTTGACTTCCATTTAACTTCCAATGAAAATAAATCTTATAATCTGCAAAATAACACTTACTCAAAACATTAGAACTAATCAATCTTCATTGTCAAGATCAAAAGAGGCTTACGACATAGGTTTAACTAACCAAGTCCAATAATCTCCCTAATGCTAGCACAACTTTAGTGTCACAAAAAATAAGAGATACCAATTAAATGAGAAAATTAACCAAATAATGAAGAACTAAAAATTACAAAAAAGTAATTAAAAAAATTCAATCAAACACACATTTGAATAAATAACCAAGTTGCGTATGTAAAGGCAATACATTGAGCAATAAAAATGCATAGCAACTTTCCCTAAATATATACATATATATCCAGTTCAAAACATAGGAGGTAAGTGATACATTACAAGTTTAATATCAATTATTGATGACTTAATACCAATTAACCATTTGAAGCTTTATCCCTTCTTTATTAACAATCTCTATTTACCTTTAGATTTTCTATGATGAGAGTTTGGTGAAGGAGTCTTCATCTACAATATCAAACATTTTGCTTTAGTACCTAAGCTTCTTAGAGGTTAGTTTTAGAGGGATCATCAAATTTTAAATGAGCCTTTCTTGTATAACAAACACATTTATATGTCCATATTTCATGTAATAGTGGCATAAAGCCTAGACTTATGAATCTTTTTCTTCTTTGCCATACTTGGAAAGGACATTTTATCACAACATTTTCATATAAATGTATGTATAGACATATATGATCATATGATTACAGGTGTTTGTGAGCATGCCTTTTATGATATACAAATTCATGATTGGCTCTTAGAGGCTTAACTTTTAAGTCTTATGAACTTTTCAAATTCCTTTTAGGAGTGAAAGGTTTAATGTGTGTCCTAGGCTTCTTGTTGACTACCTCTTTACTAAAGGTTTAAAAAGTAAAGGCTTTAAAAAATATTAAAGGGGAAGATATGGAGGTTGATGTACCTTTATAGCCAAGGTCATGTTTCACAAAAGGTGGTCTTTGAGATATAATAAGTATCTAAATTTTTTTCCTTTCTGAAATTTTAAGATAGAGTTTCTTTTTTAAAGAGTGATTCTATAACATCCCTAATTAAGTTGCCAGCTTGAGGTGCTTATGGTGCCTAAAGGTGTAAACTTAAGGCGCTTAGGGATTAACTTAAAAATTTCACATCAATAGTTAACAAGAAATATTAGCAAAATATATAGGTTTAAACCAAAATATCATAGTAACCTAGATTAATCATTTTAGGTAGCGTGATTTGGCTGTTATTTGTATGATTCAAGGCATTTGAGCTCAAGCTATTACAATTGTTACCAAAGCCACCCTAAGTTAGAAATCTACATGAAACTGGTGGAATTATAAAGGAAGGGCTACCAGGGCTACATCCTAGCTAAGCACAGTTAGTAGCCTAATGACATGAGCTAATTGTTTCCAATAAAGGGAGATTGTAACATCCTCAATCAAAGTATCAACTTGAAACCCAACTGCTATAACAACCTAGGTTAACCATTTTAGATTGCATAGTTTGGTCGCTATTTGCAGGTTATATAAGATAGATGAATTCAAGTCGTTACTAATTCTTTTTGCATAAAGACTTAAATGAGGAGTTTTTAGAAGATATATCATTCAAAGTACTTTTAAGATTAGCATTTGATGCTTTCAAACTTAAAAATAAGCTTTTCAATATTTTTAAAATCCCCCTTAAGGTTTGAGCATTTTTCTTCGTAATGAAAAATACTTTCTACATTTTAATGTTATGGCTTCCATAACCTCATCATCATCCATATTATCCTCATCATTAGCATAACTATCATCATCATCATTATTATTATAAGAATGAGAAGTAGAATATACCTTACTAGAGTTGTCCTCCAAGGCCATGAAACATAGGTTGGCCACATCTTCTTCTTCACTTAAGTTATCATCCCATATTGCCATAAGCCTTTTTTTCTTGCCCTTGTCAAACACTTTCTTCTTCTTCTTTTGTTCCTCATCCATCTTTAGAGGTATCTTATGGGTGAAACATTTACTAATAAGTACATCGGTAGGGATCTTACCATTGTCTTTATTTGCTTCATCTATGACAGCTACCTTAGCTTTATATTACTTTATGGAGAGAGCTTTTAAGGATCTTGTAATTGATATCAATCAATTATATATGCCTTCTAAGCTTCATCACATTATTGTTAATAGCTAAAAGTTTATTTGCCATTTCAATAACACTTTCATTTAGCTCCATTTTGAAAAGTTCATATTTGATTACTAGTAATTGTATCTTTTCTTTCTTTTTTTTTTACTTGTGTGGTTCCTTTATGGTAGTTTTTCAAAGTCTTTGAGCATTTGGATAATATTGCCCCTTACCACACTCTTCTCTTGATACAGAGCTAAGAAAGATTGCCATAGCTCTCTTATTCTTACCATTAGATTTTTTATGAGCTTCACTCCATTCTTTTCTTAGTATCACCACCTTTACTCTTTCGACAATCTTTGTTGGAAGCTTCCACTCTCCAAGTATACAATCTCATACATAAATAAGATCATTTTCAAGATAGATCTCTATTTTATACTTCCAATTAGCATAATCAATGTCATCAAAGTGAAGATTAATCCCTTCATTGGGCATTGGGCATGTCGATCTTTTCTCATGCAATTATGCTTGTAATGCTAGAATATGCTCTGGTACTAATTGTTGTCTTATGCACTAAGCAATGAGTTGAATTGGTGGATAATTAAAAATTAAAAAGTGAAAAGTTATGGAGGAGAAAAAAAGAACACAAAAAATTTACAGTGATTCGAGTATAAAAAATCCTACTCCACTCCCCAATTTCGATTGGGATTTTCACTATAACTATCTTTGTACGTGAAATTTTCCAAGTTCACTTTCAACTAGTGTTTTGGCTCATACTTAATGCTTACAAGTATTTGCCTAAGGATCACACTCAAACTCTTTACAAGTGGTTTCACAAGGCTCACACTCAAATTTATACATGAGTTTTTTATGGCTCACTCTTAAAATCCAATAAGTGTTTTATGACTAACACTCAACCTTTTGAGTTATCAAAGCTTTACAACTAACTCAAAAAGAATAACAAATGATATTTAAGACTTTAAGAAATAAACTGCAAGAGTTTGGCCATAAATGAAGTTAGTTCTCATACACTAAAACCCTTTAGAGGGGGTATTTATGGCCTTCACCCTCCAAATGGGCGTTACAAAAGTGTTGAAGTCATACCCATATCCAATAGCCAACAAATCTATATTAAATGCATCGTCAAACCAAAATTGTGACTGCTAAGCCTTAAACATGAAAGTCCATTTCACGGTCACAATAAGGAAATCATGGTAGCTATCTATAAATGTGTTTAACAGATAGTCATTTCCACCTAATCAAATATCGTGATCACAACTCCTTAATAGTGGTCCCAATTTGCCTTTCACAATTAGAAATTGTGGTTGCAATCTTAGTCGTAATAGAACTTGCCTGTTTGACTTTAAATGTGTTTTGATCTCAATTCTCATTTTTTAGGGATGCTTTTTAGGTCCACTTCATGACTTAGAAGATATTCTAAATTCTTGAGTCCAAACACTATTCTAATATAATTTTTTGTAAAAATACACTTAATTAAAACTATTAATACTATATATATATATCCAAATGATATTTCCTATAATCCGTCCAATTCAATTCTTTTTTTTATCAACTAAAAATTCATTAATAAGGCCAAAAGTTACAAGAGAGTAGTTGTATAAGAAGAGGAGGCGGGTTAGAAACCCATGCAAAAGCGAGACTTCCTTTGGTTAGGCATTTTGTAAGCCAAATAGTAAGCATGTTCAAATGCTTAGGTATAAAGGTGATAATAATTTGAGAAAAATGAGAAAGTCTACCTTTTGCTTGGGTCAAAATACTAACAATAAACCAAAGAGCATTCCGTAGATTACCAGCCAAAAATTTAGCAACAATATTATTTTTTGAACATAGCAGAAAATTAGAGCTATTAATTTGTGAAACTAAAATGATTGCCAAAACATTGCAATAGCCTGGCTTTGGAGTTTTGAACCAACTACCTTGAAGCATGTCACGCATCAATGATATTATAATTTATGTTAGTAATCAGAACAACAATGGCAGCCCTTTTTTTGGTAGGATCGAAATATGTATAAACATGAACATCATAAGGCAAATTATAAGAGATGAAAGGCTCTGTATTTGCAGTATTAATATGAGTAGACAAATGCATATTCAAAGTAGCAACCAAATATTCATTTGTCATGAATTCCACATGCACAATCGTAGCTATGGAATCAAAGGCAGACATGTTAAAAATGATGGCATTTTTTGTAGTCCAAATTGCCCAAAAAAGAAATCCAATCCTGGTCCAGATAGGATTAGAAGATTTCAGCTTCCAACATTACTTTAAATCAAACCACCAATGCAAGAGTAGTATGGTGATTTGCCGAAGGTTTGTACATCAAAGAACTGCCAAACCAGATTTGACGAGTGTTAAGACAAAATTAAAAAAAAAGGTGTTCTATTGTCTCTATATCACTCCAACAAAAAAGGCATAAGCCTAAGATGTTCAACCCTCTTCATTTTAAAACTGCACCAACAAGAAAGCAATTCTTCAACATCTTTCATTAAAATAACTTAACTGTGGAATGGATAGATATGTTCCAGAAAAATTTCCAGAAGGAAAGGCCAACTGTAGGGTTGGTTGAGGATGAAGTTATGACAGAATTAGACCTATCACAATTCCTTAATGTATAGTAGGCTAATCTCACTAAAAACTTGCCATATAAATTTGGAAACTATATCCATTTATCAAGGATATTGGCATCCCCTATAGGATTTACTAAAATAGCATCTATCTCTAAAGAAGATAATAAAGAAACTAAATTAATGACATTCCACTCTCCTTCAGTTAAGATATCACAAAATTTGTTAAGATTGCACACTACAGGTTTAGGGGAATGTAAAGTAAAATTAGGCATTGATGGCAGCCATAGTTGATCCCATAGAAATGTGGATTTGCCATCATTGATTTACCTCAAAGCTCTATTGAGAAGAACTAGTCTAACAGCCAATAGACTTTTCCAACCCCATGAAGAATGAGATTTACATTTGGCATCCCATAATGTTTTATTTGGGAAATAAATCCCTCTAATAAGTTTTGCCAAGATTGTGGAAAGGACAAGATTCCAAGCCTTTTTTATAAGTAATGCCAAATTGAACTCATAGAAACTTTTGAAACCAAGTCTGCCGAGCAATTTTGGTTTGGTTAAAGCCTCCCAACTATTGAGACATATTTTACTTGCATCAATATTTTGTGAGTGCCAAAATTTAGCAATTAACCTACTAAATTATGCACATATTGATTTTGGCAAGAGAAAGCAAGACATCGTAAAGTTAGGTAAGGAACTTAACACTTATTTAATCAATACTTCTCGTCCTCCTATGGATAAAAATCTATGATTCCAATTTGCTACTCTTTTCCTCATGCGATCAATAATGTAATTGAATGGTTGATACTTGCTAGTACTCTAAATGAGAGGAATACCCAAAATTTGCCACTAGCTCTCATTTATTGCATTTCCAAAGTATCAAGAATTAAAGCTTTAAGCTCAGAGGGAATACTTTTACCAAAGAGAATGCTAAATTTGTTAAAGTTAAATAATTGCCCTAAAGCCTTCTAAAAACTAACAAGGAAATTTTTAACATTTAGATCTTGTTGATGGGTAACATAAAGACAAAGCAGAGTGTCATCAGTAAACATCAAATGAGAAATAGGTGGGCATCTGGTGTTGAGTTGAACTTCCTTAATTAGATTTAATGATATAAATTGTTTAAGATAAGAAGAGAAAACATGTTTTATAAAGAGAAAAAGATAAGGAGATAAAGGACGTCCTTGCCTAAGACCCCTGTCAGGTTTGAAATAGGAAGTAACACTTCCATTGATATTGATAGCAAAGGAGACTATAGTCACACATTGCATTATAAGGTGAATAAATGTAGGATGAAAACCTATTTGAATAAAAATAACCCAAAGAAAATTCTAATCTACCTGATCATAAGCTTTTGATATATCTAATTTGATAACCATCTTTACTTTTTGAATGGAACATGGTTTTTTCAAAGCATCCATATATTCATGGGCAATCAAGTTATTATCTTAAATATGCCTACCATGGACAAAAGCTGATTGAGATGGATTAATTAGTTGAGATAAATAGGGTTTCAGTATGTGTAACAGGATCTTAGTAATAATTTTATAGGTTACATTGCAAAGCCCATTAGGTCTATATTGATCAATAATTTAACGGTGTGGAGATTTGGGAATTAACGCAATGTTCGTTTGGTTCATTTGCTTTAGTATGGATTTAGAAGAGAAAATTTTTAATACTACCAGAAACATAACCTCTTTAACAAGGGGCTAAAAGTGTTGATAAAAGACTACTAAAAAGCCATCAGGACCAAGAGCCTTAAGTTTGCAAATTGAAAAAATTGCTTATTTAACCTCATCCATAGTACTTGGTTTGAGCAAATTAACATTCATTTCATTAGTAACAACAAGCTGGATGCAATCAATAATATTCGCACCAGAAAATGATCAATTAGAGGCATATAATTTTTAAAAAAGAGAGAGAATATGTACCTCAAGATCTGTCAGGTTAGTTATCTAACCTTCAGGAGTGTTCAGAGTAAAAATCCTATTAGATCTTCTTCTGTTAATGGTAGTTGTATGAAAATATATCGTATTTTTATCAGCCTCCCTCAACCAAAAGATTCATTTTCTTTGAAGCCATTGCTTTTCCTCTTTCTTCCATAGATCAGCAAGTTGATTAACCATAGCAATCTCTGCTTCAATCTCCTACTAAAGCCAATGTTGTAGATGTTTACTGCACTCTTTGAGTTTATGAACCAATTGAGATTGGCAGGATCCTCAAACTTGGAATTCCCATGCTGTTGTGATCACGGATCTACATTGACTTTCATTTAACCATTTACATTCAAATTGAAACCTTCGCTGAGTTTGAAACGACTAACCTATGAAATTTAGAGTGAGAGGCCTATGGTCTGAGCCACACAAAGGACCATTAAGAATAAACATATGTTCAAATAAGGAACTTCAAAGGTTAACGTATCCTCGATCAAGGCATTGTAAAATCTTGTCAGCACCTTCTCTTTTGTTTGACCAAGTAAAATAGGGTCCAATAAAATTTACTTCAAAAAGATTACATTGTTCTACCCAGGTACAAATAATAAAAGACTGAGATTGAGATAATTGTCTTCCCTTAAATTTATCTGTATTGGATTCAATAAAGTTAAAGTCTCTTATTACTAGCCATGGTGAGTTACTTGGATTGAGATTGCCTAATTGCTCTAAAACCCATGATATGCATCTGGCAGTAGGTTCACCATAAACAAAAGTAGAAAACCAAGATGCACCAATACTGAGCTAGTGACAATACGCATATATCCAAAATGGAGAGTGAGACAAGATGGATAGTTGAATTTCAAATGACCACTATAAGGTTAGCCCACACGATTTGCCATTTGGATCCACACCAAATTCATAATCAAATCCAAGAGATTTTCTTAATTTATCTTTACTTGCTCTCTTTTGTTTAGTTTCAGAGAGAAACACCAAAACATGGCGATAAGCTCGAATTAAACTCTTGAGATGTTTAACTATCAAGGAACGTCCTAATCCTTGATAGTTCCAAATAATAGTGCTTATGACTAATTGGTGATGACTAAAAATTCCTCTTGATGAAATTCAGCTAGGCCAGTACTAATCTCCAGTTATAAGGTTCGGTATGAGCATTGAAGCTTGGATGTACAAGGAACCAAATCTGCCTAGCTTGGTTGTGTACCAGATCAACATCTTTCACTGAATTTAGTGGTATCTCCCAGCATTAAAGATTGCAATTCCACATGATACTTGATGAAACCCTAGCCACCTTTAAATGCACACCAAATACAAAATTGTACAACTCCACAAAGACAAATTCTATTTGTACAGAGGAAAGAGTCAATGGGACTCCAAGGAAGTAGTTTCGAAAGAACGAGAAAATATTAGGTTGATCTAATTGAGACCCACATCGGGGTATTCATGGAAAAGGAAAGAAGGTCGACTCGAGACTTATATATATATATATATATATATATATTTCAATGGTTACTGTAATTTTTACTCATTCATGATTACTACACGTTTAGCCTTTAGATTAAAAATCTAACGGTTCTGATTACTCTGACTTACAATTAATGCTTACACTAAAAACTATAAGTATTTATATTCAGTTATAAAACTAATAACCATCCGTCAAGATGTAACCATTTAAAACTCTTATATATATATATATATATATATATATATAGACACACACACACACTTACACAACTGCAATATTTTTCAATATCTTGACTCAACCAGTATTAACATGTCAGTCCCTATCAGGAGGGTCTCTTGGACAAGAAGCAAGTAGTAAATGGCCTTTCCTATTGTCTTTAAACAAAGAGAGAACTACACAATTCTCATGCAACATATTTTAAGGTTCAGATGGAAGACAAACTCCATGGCAATTGCAATGGCAATAGAATCCAAAGATTAGAGAGATGGAGAGAGATTCAAATCACCTTATCCACTAAAAAGTTGATGGAATTATTGAGTGAAGTAATTTTTTTTTTTTCTTTTAAAGGGAAAAGTGGAGTGAGGTTGGTAAAGGAAAATAAGTCGGCCCCCTTAAGTTGTTCAAGTCCATTGAGCCTTCAAAAAAAAAAAAAAAAAGGTGAACATTTAGTAGCAAGTTATGCAATTGCAACTTATTGATTGGAAAACAAGCGCTCATAAACACTTGGGAAAATGCACCTTATTGACTGGAAAAGAAGTGTGATATAAAGTTAACAACATTCAAAATTCAGTCTGCTTTTCTTTGGAAAGCATTATAGCAGAGTACGGTTGCAGAGGACAATGGATTCATCACCTGCTTTGCAGTTGATCATTTTCGGTTTACTTATAACCCAGGCTTCACGAAAGCAGAAATATCTGAAAACTCTATTGTTACCCCCACAAGAAGGCTTTCAGTTGATCATTTAAAAAACTTTAATTCAACTAAGCACTCTTATCTATTTTGCCTCATCTCTGAAAACTCAAATTGAATAACACATATCTCATTTTTCCTTTTACATTTTGTTACCAATTAAATAATTAAATCTAGCACTAGCACTAGTTGCCTCATTAAGAATTCATATCTCAATAAATTTCCTTGCTTTATCTTTTTGCCCAGGACAATTTTCATTTTCTATGTATGATATTTATTCATGGAGGAGCAAAACAGAGAGAGACAGAGAATTCAAATTTGGTTTCTATAGGAGGATGGTTGACAGAGACCTCTAGAACAGCTTTTTCCATCTTCATGCAACTAAAGTTATTCTACTAATAATACACGACCATACAACAACCAAAAAGAAGCTCAAGCAAAACGACGGGGACTTCAAGGGAAAATTTGTCAGTCCTGAAAGAAACAAAAATTTTAGTAGCGCACATTGTAATTGTGCAACAACTCAACCACTGCAGAAACAACTCCCTTTCCCTCCAAAGAAATGTCGAAGGTTGGATCCTCAATCTTCCTCAGAAGCTTGTCAAGTTCTGCCCGCAGTTTCTGCAAAACACCATTAGCAAAACCAAGTTTTACCATCTTCTACGTGCATCTATATGATTCAAATATTTCAGATTAGAAGAGAAATAAGAAGGAAAAGATGCTAACAGCAGCTAGAAGAAAAACCAGGCATTACCCATATCAACTCCAACACACTCCTTGATGCAGAGAAATGAAGGTAACCTCCAAGCATCTCAATGCCTTCCCCATCTTTCCTACAGATGAGATTACCACCAAACAGAAGCAGAGCATAATCTGATATATTTGTTGAGTCTCGGATATAAATGCCAGTTGTTTTCACCTTTTCACTGTAAACCATGTACGGCAGAGGGAAGAGATGAACCCTGGCATTTACAGATGCAGGATGGATGTCAACTTTCCCAACTTCTTTGGTGTAGAGTGCTGTGCGCTTTCCTCTTCTTTCGCACTGAACAACATTTGGGTACAGACCAGCGCAAAGGATTGCTGACACCATCTCTAAGTCATGGCTGTATTGATTGTAAGCCTACATGAAGCACACAAATCCAAAAATATATATATTATCCAGCAATTTTCTTAGCTCAGATAGATACATCAAATAAGTAATCATTCTACCGTCAGAAGAAAATGTGGTGGAGATAAAGCAAAATTAGAGAAATCAAATCAATATCCATAGCATGACATCACAAGAATCCCCATTTTGAATACCAAAATTTGGAATCTAGTAGCTTACACTAGCACCCCTGGATTTGTCCACAAAACCAATGTCTGATAGTAGGTTCAAAAACTGCTCTCTCATATCCTCCATCATCTGCAATGTTATTGAGGATAAAAAGTTCTCCCAACAAAACGCTCTTTCATTTCGATTGCGTTTTGCTTCCTTGTATCCTTCGAAAGCTTTAACAAGTGCGATGTGGTCGCTGCATTAAAGAACATCCATATTCTTTTAGTAATACAACAAACACATATCACAACAAAGTCCCGAAATGTTTCAGCATGCAGCACGATGGGAAAAGTTAGTAACAAAACCTGCAAGAATCACCAGCGAAGGATCTTTTTGCAGCATCAGCTTCATTTTTCCTATCTATTGGAAGAACAAACGGATCACGATGAGCAAGAGCAGCTGCAATTGTTAAAGCAGGATTGAGGCATTGAAAGACACAGCCCATCAGAAGCATCTTTCCAATATTTGGGTCCAGAGGTAGGGTACATAAATGACGACCTGTTAGAATTATCAATTTAGGCCACAGGAAATATCGCAAACCAAATATACAAACAAGAGAGAGAAAGTCAAATACTACATACCAAGTGGAGTAAGCTCCTCATTGTCGTCCAAAGCCCCAATGGTTTTAAGCAGTTCAATTGCATTATGAACAGCAAGCGGATCTGGTGGCTGAAGTGCCTTTGCCAAAAATGATCCAACTGCTCCAAGCTGCAAACTTTTGATGTGCAGGCATAGTTCTTGCAACGGTGTTCGGAGAATTTCAGGTAACTGATATTGAAGCATAGCGTCATGGATAATTTTCGGATACAATCTATAGCAAACTCCAGGTTGCACACGACCAGCACGACCTCGTCTCTAAAATTGCAACATATTGAAAAAAAAAAAATTAAATTTGTGGGTCAGACAGATGAATTTAACAGCATTATTTAAAATAAGAAAGAAGAGAACATTCAGTCCCCCATAATGTTTTCATGGTAATACTAAATACCTGATGTGCTGAGGCCTTTGAAATCCACGATGGTAATAGACAAGCCAGCTTGTTTAGAGCATCATAACTGGTTTCCTTTGCCTTTCCACAGTCTACAACATACACAACATCATCTATAGTGATACTGCTCTCTGCAATATTTGTTGCAAGAACAACTTTTCTGCCAAAAAAGATAAAAAGGGGATTCAATTAAGATGAGAAAGAAAATATGAGGTGTTTCTCATAAGTGAAACTGCCACTGTGTTGGTAATAATCAATTAAACATCTGTTCACCGCTTGTTAGGGGGAGGACGGTCAAATATTTCACGTTGATTAATGGTAGGCATTGATCCGTGCAAGGGAAGGACTAGAAACTTGCTTTGGTCCCCCAGAAGTATGTTTCCTTTAATCTTGTCAAGTAGCTTGGAAATCTCATCCCAGCCTGTAAGAAATACAAGGATTGCGCCATCCCCTTCACGACGACATATATATTCAATTGCTGCCTCCACCTACAAACAATAATCATATAGAAAATAATTATAATTAAAATTAAAATTAAAAAAATACTATGATTTAATTTGGTGCAGCGAAAATTAAATTGTAATCATGAAAGATACTGCAAAAGAAGATACTATTGCAATGCGAATAACACATAATTGTTACTATCCTTCAACATTAGCAATAAAGAGAACCACAACACAAAACAAAAGTATAAAAGAAAACAGTTAATCATATGTCAGAAACACAACATAAACATAGTTGGAAAGAAGTTTTTTTTTTTTTTTTTTTTTTTTTGGGTTGAAATGAAGCAAATACATTATCTATATTTCTTAAAGTACAAACCAGACCCAAGTCAAGTTGTGAACCCGACCAAGCTTCCAGAGAAAGTCGAGTAGATGCACTGTAATTCTTGTATTCAGAATCAATATCAACATCCTGCACAAATCAATAACCCAGTGAGTCTATTAACAGAACTACAGAATAAGTTCCTAAAAAAGAACAAAGAATTCCTCTTTTATTACTCGAAAACTTACCCTCCCAAAGCATCTGCTGGTAAATTCAGCAAGCATAAAGTGCAAAATCATCAGAAAACAAATAAGAAAAAAGTTTTCAAATGACAATTGTTATTACGATGTCTATGAACATCTAAACCAATCCATGAAATATGAATGGAGATTCTGACTGCAAGACCCTCCGATCATTACATGGATGCAACATGGATCATATTATAAATGAAGAGCATCTCTTTTCACCTAGGTAGCATGGAAATGAGATTCAGGAAATGGATACAACATGAGAAATAGATACCGAGAAATGGCATTGTGTAAAAATATAGGATACAGAAACACAAGGAAACATGTAAATATTAAAAGTATGGAGGCATAGTTATAAATTTCTAATTTTCATAATAATAAATAATAATTTCACTCTAAAAGTTAACAGTGAAATATTTATACTAAAGTAAATATATTATAATGGAAATTGTGGCATTTCCTAGAAACAAGAATAATAATAATAATAGGTGAATATCGAGAAAAAAAAAAAAAAAAGAAAGAAAGAAAATTTTAGAAACCAAGTTGGTCTCTTACTCTCTGCAGCATTGATGGAAATAAAAAAATAAAAAATAAAAAAAAAGCAGGGGGGTAAAGGAAACATGGATAAAAAGAAAAAGAAAGACAGAAAAGAATGATGGAAAAAGAAGAAAAGGGAGGAGAGAAAAGAGAAACAAGAGCAGACACCCATCTTATAGCTGCTAAAACAGCAGTGATTCGTATTACCAGACAACAGTTGATTGGAGAAGCCCATTGTCATCTCTGCCGCCTCTGTGAAGATGATAACCAGATGCATCATTGGTGATGCCATCATTGATGGGTGTCAAGATCATTGAGAGAAGACAATTACAGATGTTTAAGGTCTGTTGAGAAATTGTAGCTGTTGTTTTTTAGGATTTCGATTTTTTTTATTTAAAAAAACTAAACTCAAACTTGTTTCCTCATTTGCAAAAATTGCAGAAGTGGGAAAGAAAAGTTTTGCTCCCTGCTTCCACAAGTTTCATAAGCGTTTCTGTTTCCAGAACACGGAGACACCAGCTTATGGACATTTCCATGCATCATAGCTTTTCAGCAGTTGCACATTGTTGCTTTTCTTTGAAGTACGAACTAATTCAAGTTAAAGAAAAATGAGGTGAAAAAACTAATATTATACACAAACATCTAACAATAATATTGATCTTAAATACACTTCAAGGTGCTTTTGCAAACTGCTTTTAGATCATTTAAGGCTTGGCAAACCATTGTTTTGAAAAACCATGGTATAGCATAAACAATAAAAAATAATTATAAAAATAAAAAAATAAATCAAACACAGTTTTCAAAAGCACCTCCAAACTCAATGCCAAAGGGAGCCTTGATAGCAAGAGTGAGAATGAGATAGTAACAGAGAGAGAGAGAGAGCATTGCCTCAAATAATTCAGTTAAAGGATCTTTCTTGGTATCTTGCTCCCTTCTCCTTCCCCTTGAATTCCCACGGAAGTTGTCAGACTCAGATTGGATTCTATAATGAGATTTCTCCAATATGTCTTCTAGAAATATCTCTGTCACAGGGAAAGTCAATCCCTGCAAACACATCAAGACAAATGAATTAAGTGATAATCATGAACAAATATAATTGCTGCATAATCAAAACAATAAAAAAAACACAAACAACAAAATATATACCAATGCTATGAAATTGAAATGATTAAAATACCGGTATATGAATAATCGGGGCACTTCCAAAATATTTTGAGAACAATTCAGCATTAATGGTTGCACTCATTAGAATAAGACGTAAATCCATGCGCCGAGCAAGAAGGTCACGCAAAATAATTAAAAGAAAGTCTTCATTCATGCCTCTTTCATGAATTTCATCCACTAACAAATGGCTCACACCAGTCAAATCAGGATCCTGAACCTGTAGTTCAACACAGAATTTAATATATGTAAAGAGCAAAATCTCAGACGCGTGCAAGACTAAATAAGTTCGTGTAGAGAATAGAAGGAATAATCAAGAATTTAGAAATCTCAAAAGTTAAACATCCTTGATTTTCTAATTCAAGAAATCTAGGATTTCACTTTCAACATCAAGGCCAATTGCATTTCGCAAGGTAGCCAATCAAAGTTGCACCACCAAGGTTACACAGTAAATCTAAAAAGTAAGCTTAGGAATAACCAATCCTAGACAATTTCCAAGTCCAGGAATACTTAAATAGCACATAAGCCTAACAAAATAAATGGCATATGCATGAATAACAATAATTACCAACTGCCGAAGTAAAATGCCTGTAGTGCAAAATAGGAGCCGAGTTTGAGCAGAATGCTTTGCCTCCAGGCGAATCTGATAACCAACAGTTTCACCTAGGTTCTCTCCCCTTTCAGAAGATATTCGAGCTGAAACAGATATGGCAGATATACGACGGGGTTGTGTACATATTATGTTGCAATCAGCACCACGGCGACGTGTTATCTCCTCTTCCAATATATATTGGGGGAGCTGTGTTGTTTTACCACAACCTGTCTCTCCTGAAATAACTAAAACCTACAATTTTCAAACACAGATAATGAGAACAAACTAAACATTATTATAGAACATTCATGAAAGCAAAAATTTATCCAAACAATTCACTCAACTAAGCCTTACTCCCAAACTTATTCCCCAACAGTTCACCAAAAAGTCTTAATGGTTATGTGGGTGGAAAGGAGGGGGCAGAGAGAGAAGTATCAAAATCAATATAATACAGTAAGGCCAAGGCTTAGACAAAATCATCCACTATGACATGAATGCTTTCTGATGCTTTCAAAATACTTTTCTTTTCCCTGTAAATGATATAATTATAAAAATCAATCATCATACTTAATAATATGAATTTATTAATTATCATCGCAAAATAACCTTTTAGTTTCTCAACATATTAATGCAATTATTTAATTGTTTAACTTATTTATAATTTAATTTCTAAGAATTAAGCAATCACAAATATAAAATTAGATAATTACTACGAGATTATTTATTAATAGTATCACTAACATTATTGTAGTTTACCATTTAGTTGTTTGATTCAAATTTATTATACATTGTGAAAATTAAATTACAAATGACATGTTACATCTTTAAGAAAGCAAATTCTTCTACTCAAAACATAAAAATTATAAATAAATCTAATATTATTTACATTTTATCCATCTTTTATATATTTTAAATATTCTCATATTAGTCCTTCTCAGTTATTTCTTCAAAATTGGTTCATAAATTATTGTGTGACGTGCAGGTTAAGAGGCTAGTTTCGAATTGGATGCTAAAGCTTATTTCTATTCCATGCAGGGACATCAATGACAAAAAAGAAATACTATGGGCCTGTCAGAATCCATTTTATGCACCACAGTATCTAGGTAAAGTTGTTCAGCACATCAATCAAAAATATCTGTTATCTTCCCCTAAAATTGGTGGTCTTTTTTCTTTATGCCTGACTGAAGTTTTATTAAATACTGCAGGGCATGAATCTATCTATCTTTCAAATATAACATCCAACAGACAACAAGCATATCACTTTAACAAAATAGGGTAGGAAATCACAACACCCAGATAATAAGGCACCATGTCAACGCATTGAAATATTCGCCATTGCCTTGTGTTATAGGCATTAGCGCAAAAAATTAACTTGATATTCTTAATATTGAATATAATGCATAAGATAAATAAATTGAATTCCATACTGAAATCATGCCTTGGTTTAATGGGAAATAAATGAGCATATAATAGTGCAACTATGAATCCCAAGGAACAAAATATTTTTTTCTCCCCATTTATGAGAATCAATAAATAAAAAATCCGCAACTTGATGCAAATAAACAAAATTTTGCACCTGATTTTCTGCAACAGCTTTCAAAAACTCGCCTTTCATTTTGAATGAAGGAAGCTTTTCTCTGAAAGACTGCATTTCCTTCACATGATTACTTGCCTGAAAGCAAGGAGCAAATGACAAGAAACATTTCAACATGCGACATACCCATCAAATGCAATACATAACAACCACCTCATTACACAAGAAGATTAGCCAAGCTACCCTTATTTTATCTTGTCTCTCCTTTAATTCAACACTGAGTTTCTCCTTAGCAGAATCTGTATCCAAGGTAGAAACAGGTTTCGTTATCTTTAGACCAACTGATGGTTGTTTGTCCTCCTGATCAGATGCTGCACCAGAATTATGTTTAGGTACTGCTCTCTGCGAGCTGTTCAAAAGATTTCCAACTCTCCTCTCAGTCTCAGTAGACATTCGGATCTGTAGAAAGATGAGAATGAGAACATCTTTTACCCAACAATAACTTTTAAGTTCTTTAACATTGCAATATTTTCACCTCTTTCTGTGTGGATCCATGACGCTCATCAAGATCAGCCCGATAATTTGGCAATGGAACTTTGCTAACCACAAGTGTCTTGCCTTTATTATATGCATGGCTTCCTTCCCAAAAATACAAAACCAAGAAAATAAATTGTAAAACAAAACACCACATCACTAATTAAGCATGCAAAAGCACAAAACCATTTACGAAGATATGCTTCAACTGATGCCAGAGAAAACAAAGCCAAATATCATTCAAACAGTAGTTCATTCGATTAAGATATGGCATATATTTTAAATTCGAGAGTTTCTGTATTTTTTCAGTTGGCAGACATGATTAGACTATTTCTTAAATATTAATTCAATTGTTCTAATTCCAAACACACTGCACTGCTTAATAAGAAGAATAAGGTAAATCAGTTAAAAAAAGAAAAAACTTACAAGTAAAGACCCAATTGAAAAGCCATGTCAGATAGGGTTTGCTGATCAGCACGACTGTAATTACGTCTAGTTATCATTTCCTGATCCCCTCTGCCCTTCATTTGCTCCATCTTGCTCCACCATTCATTCTCATCAAGAACTTCCATCTAATGGATATCCAAATCAACAAAAACACTGCACTGCTTAAATAAGTAAAGCAAATTGCAATCCGCATTATGCATTTCCTCAAAAATTAAAATAACGAATTTGTAAAACTCTCATAATCAGAAAATAACAAAACTAATAAATAATCATAATAATAACTAATAAATACTTCAGCGGCTGTCTGTCTCAACCGCTCAGCTCGCCAGACTGGGTCCCACCATCGCTGCTCACCACGTCCTCCGCCACCTCTTCCTCCTCCACGTCCTCCTCTTCCTACACCGCCACCGGGGCCGCTGCCGCGGCCGCCTTGGAAGTTGGGACGGCGAGACATGGCAACAGTTGAGATCTTTGGATGAAAGGGTGAGTTTAGCAGCAGAAGATGTTTGCGAAAGAAAGCGAAAGACGAGTGAGCGCCGAATGAGCGCAAACACATTTATTACTATTTTTATGCAGCTATTTTATAAATCTAATCTAACCTAATAATATATATACATATAAAGTGAGACGAAAACGAATTCTTATGTTCTCGTTAAAAAATAATAAATTATCACTTTAATTTATCAACCAAAAATCAATAACTTAATTGGACGAAAAAGAATAAGGCTAGTTTTTGTTTGTTATACTACATTAAAAATTAATGTAATTTATAAGAAAATATTTTTTTTGTTATATTTGGCGTATACATGGTACTAATAAATAATTTATAGTTGACAAAAAATAATAAACATATAGAAAAAAAATTGTGTGATAATGTGTTAGGTACATTATTAGATATTCCTGGAAAGACAACAGATTATGTAATTATGTACAATGCACACTTTAATCTACAAGATATGGGTATTAGGGAAGAGCTTCAACCATCACAATGAATGATGGTGGAGCAATTCAGTTGACTAAAGCTTGTTTTTCTATGACACCATAAGAAAAAAATATTTTTTTGCAAAGCGATGAAAGATGTAAAATTACCACAAAGGTATGCTTCAAATATCGTACGATGTGTGCAAATACGTGATAAGAAAATTTCATGTTATAAGAGTTATGATGCTCATTTTATCATGCATTATTTACTTTAAGTTACAATCAGGAAAAATGTTGCCTAAGAATGTTGTAATTGCCTTAATTAAGTTAGGCAATTTTGTTAAAGCTATTTGTAGCAAAATTGTTAAGGTACAACATTTTGAGTAGTTATAGATAGACATTGTTGAAACTCTGTATCAACTTAAAATGACTTTTCCTCTAAGTTTGTTTTTTATATATATAATGGTGTTTTTACCTATTCATTTAATATATAAAATTAAACTTGGTGGCCTAGTGCATTGTCATTGGATGTATCTAATTGAGCGAGACTTATGTAGATTGAAATCATTTGTTCATAATCGGAGTCGTCTAGAAGATTTTATAGTAAAAGGGTATCTAGCTGATGAATGCTTAATATTTTGCTCAAGATATATGCATGATGGTATGAAAACAAGATTTTGTAGACATTAGACGGATGATGGTGTGGTGGCAATCATTGATGAATCATCACCTATTTTTCCTAAAATAAGCCACTTTATTAAAGGAAAGAAGGAAAGAAAAGGTAAGCCATTTAATTTAGACTTTCACTCTCTGATGAAGTCACATCATTATGTTGTATTCAATTATGGAGACAAACACATTAAGGAGTATATGAAGTAAGACAATGTTATTTATCTCTAATTTATTTTCCTTCTAAAATTGTCTTTTATATGTGTGATGATGTTAATGATGGTCCTTTCAATGTAGAAAGCACCAAAATCTTATTAACAATTGAGGTAGAACAAGTAAATGGGCAAAAGTATAAACCCATAGCCAAGACTTTGTACATTAGTTTGAAGAAATGGTAAAGAATGAATAAGTCCCAAAATATATTTTGTGGTTGTCCAAAAAGCTAAATCTTGTGGCGAAGAGATATACCGAGTATTTTATTAATAGGTATTAGTTCACATAAGGAAACGTGATGCAAGATGTAAAACTTAAAATGGTGGAATGACTTTATAAGCATTAACTCTTAGTTTTGCTAGTGTTAGGGATCTAAATTCAATTGTTAAAGGTGTCACTCATTATAGAGCAATAAATGAAATAATGGAAATTGATTATTAGGGAAACTTTAATGTTGCTTAGGTGTGATTGGTTTCAAGTTGAGAGAGATGAATATGGATTTACATATGCAAATTTTGACAAGTTATGTCATGCGATGATCATTTCATTACTACTTCACTGGGGCAACTAGTTTTTTATATTCAAGATTTTATTGAAGATGACCTTCATTATGTCTGAAAAAGGTTCCTAGAGATTTGTTTCATCTCCAAAAAGACAATTGTCCAAACATTCAAGACACATTTTGGGGAGAACATAATGATTTTGATAATGATACATATGTAATATTAAACAATGATCCCATTAGATGGGATATAGAAGATGCACCAGCTGAAACTATTAATATGCTCCTACACATTTTAGAGGTTCAATAAGCAAATGAAAGAATCAAAGAGATTTTTGATGTAGATGACATCAATTGGGATTGGATGGATGTTACAAATTAAGTTCAACAAAGAAAAACTCTTTTTGTACTTTGATTTCTTTGCGTTACAATGCCATTATTTGTGTTACTAATATAAATTCTCTCTTCAAACGTATAAAATAATATTGGATTTTATTTTATTTATCTTATAACTATATATGTATGACTAATTATATATCTAATAATAATAATTGATAGTCTCTAATACATTGTCATTATTATGATGGTTATATATTTATGTACATTTTTCTTCAATTTGTCTACAAAAATCTCATTGTTAATGTGATGATTATTGTATATTTGTGTAGATAAATGACATTAAAATGAAAACAAGTAATAAATAAAGTCTAAAGAAAAAGAAGAAGAAATCATTACTTCCTGCTGGATCACTCTCATCCTATTTAAAGATACAATGAATACTAAATGAACAGAAGCTACAAACACAAGTAGAGCAAAGAAAAAAAGACATGAAAAGGTGCAAGTAGGACAAAAGAACAAAAACCATTGATTGGGAAAAAATTCAATTTCTAAAATTCAAAGTAGCACACAATCAATGGAACTGCAAACTCAATCAAATTCTCAAATAGTCAATTAAAGCGCATGAGAAACATGTTTGCTTAATATTTTGTTTCTTGATATATTACAAAAAAAAAAATAGATGCTTAAGATTTAATTAATTGATTATTACAACCTTTTCAAGTAGAAAAAAAAAAAAAAAAAAAAAAAAAAAAAAAAAGAGGGCCAACAACAATGAATGGAGTGCACACAAGGGCATTAAAGATTGAAAGCCTATCTTTCTAAATGAATTTAATAAGCTAATAGGCCCTAATGATGACAAGACTTGGAATAAATTCAATAGCTTTTTAGGAATTTTGGCTAAGAATGGAAGCCTTGCACCTTTAAATGTAATAAAAGATTTGGCACAAAATGCCTACTAAAAAAACATTATTGGAATATGTTCAGGTTATTCAATTTTCTTTATATATATATCTACACACACACATATATGTATATATAATACAAGTAATTTATTCTAAAGTAAATATTAATTCAACTTAATTTATTAATGTATAATAAAATACATAGTCCTAGAAAAAGACAAGAAATAGGTGTTGACTATAATTAAAGATAATTGGAGGGCATATAAATATAGATTGAATAAAGAATATTAGAATAAATACAGAATTAACAAACTTAAAATGCTAAACCGTCCAAAAAATTTTGCTGAGGATAAATTCAAAGAATTATTGAAGACTTGAAATTTGAAAAAAGCTAGGGTAAAGAGTTTTTCTTCTTTGTTCATCTTAGTTATCTAAAGAAGTTAATGGAAATACTATTAATTAAATACTCATCTTTTTTTTGTGCATAGAAAATCACAAAAATAAATATTATAAATCACAAGAGACAAAAAAAAATATGCACATAACCCAAAAAAAAGAGTTTTGTTAGAATAAGAAAACAATTGGTGAGATTAGTATTATTTAATATTCAAACTTAAATAAGTAAATTAGATGTTTAAATTATAACTTTTTAGGTATAATAATTTGTTTTATGTTTTGGTATTGATTTGTTACATTTATTTTTTTACAAGCAACAAGATACAAAAGAAAATGAAGAAGAATTTACTCGGTCTAAAGTTTTGTTGAAATTTGAAAAAGAAAAATTAGATGGTTCTAGAAAAATTTTGATAGGATATTGTTGTCAATGTTGTATGTTTTAAAATCTTTTTTCAATTATAAGTTATACTTTTAATTAGTTAAAATATAAATTGTTTGTTTATGAACGCAATTTTAATAAAATTATCATTCAACTCTAGGCTTAAATAAAAGAGATTGAGATCCAACATATGAATGAAACTGGTGAATTAGTTAATACATTTTCCATGATTATAGGGAGGGCACACCATGGACGCATTTTGTTATATGAGAGGACTGTCGTACCTACTGATTTGAAAGATACAATAAAAAGTGGTAAGTCATCTGTGAGAGTTCTTGAAGAATTGGTAGAATACATTAAAGTAAATATGCAAGAAGAAATGAGAAAAAAAATTGAAGAAAAACTTAAAGAGTACAAAGCGTCTTGTTTGCATTATTGTCACAACTTCAAGATTCAAATCCAGGGTTATATGTGACTCCCGAAGTATTTCAAACATTAGTTTCAATAATTAGATCCCAAGAGACATTAATAATGCACCAAATCAAGTAAATTGTTTGAGAAATACAAATTCATCTGGAAGCACTTATGATTCTTGGATATTATTAATTATTAATGTTATTTTTATTTGATTTTTAAAAATTTAAAAATTAAATCACTATCATTTTTAATTAGTGAAATTTTATTTTACTATAAGTCTTGAATTGATAAAAGTGATGAGGATTAATAAATATTCAATTTAAATATTGTTTTGTAATTGCACATTGCTCACTTTTGTGAAGTGAGATTTTTCATTTGTTATTGGATTGACATTGTTTTACGAAAGCTTCAACGTTAACATTTTTCAAACTTTGATATTTTATTATATTTTTAAATATTAACATATGTTATACTCTTCATTGTATAGTTGAATGTGGATTATGACTTTAATTGTATTTGATGAATATTTGCGAATCAAAATGTATTGGCTTGTTAGTTATATTATATGTATCTAGTATATATAATTGTATTAAAAAAGTACTATGATTGATTGATAATTATATTCTTATATATGGATTAACATATATTATCTATAGAAAAATATTGTATTAGCAACCAAAATAGTTGTTTATATTTGAAAAACAAAGATATATTTCAAATTGTTGATTAATCTATTATAACCATTGCATAAAGTGATATATAAAAGGCTAAAAATATGGCAATAACCATTGCACAAGTTATTATCATCGTTATTATCATTGTTGCATAAAAGTAATTAAAACTGTTGTATAATATATTATAACTATTATTGATAGTCAATCATAAACTGTTGCGTTTAAGATATTATTATTATTAGCTTAATTTAATGAATAAAATATTGCTTATGCATGAAGAATAGTTCCATTTTATTTCTAAAAAATCATTGGCATATCTAACATAAGCTGTTGCATAAAATCACATAAAAAACATTGCATAAATAAAAATAATTATTGCATAAAAAATGAATATAACTGTTATTTAAGACTTTTTAAATTGTTGCACAAAACTAAGTCTAAACTGCTACAATTAATGTATTATATGCAACGACTTTATTTCCATTATAATTATTAAACAAAAGCTATGCCATACACTTTTGCAGCAGGGCTTGGATGTATATCTCATGTAATGGTTTATATGATTATCGTAACAGTTTTAAATCTCTATAATAGATCTATTATAGGTATTGTTCTTGTAAAACTATGTCATAGCCTAATTCACTACCTTCTTCGCTTTATTTTTTTACTATTTTATACTGCTCATATACATTTTTATTTTTATATCTAGGTAGTTTCTTGCACCATTCTCTCTTATTATTTATTATTTTTTTGGATGGCCTCGCTCCACCACCACCAGCCTCCCTGGATGCCAACGAGAATATGAAGGAAGGCATTGGGCAGGGGATTTAGCCCTTGCCATGGTGAGGAGAAAAAACTAGAGGGGATGCTGAAGGAAACAGAAGAGCATTCCCAACAAAATATTTTTTTTTTGTTTTCCATACTTAAAATGATGTCGTTTTGAGAAACTGAGAAATAAAAAAAAATCGGCACTTACTCAGAACAACGTCATTTTGAGTAAGTGGCAAAAAAAAAAAAAAAGACCATGGGTTGTTTAAGACCGTCCCCCTCTCACACACACACACACACAAATACACTTTTCCTTATTTTTTTTAGATCCCTTCTCTCCCAAAACTCAAAATTTTTCATTTTTCTCACTCAATCATGTTCTATTTTTCCAAAAAAAAATATTTAAATTACTCTTCAAATTTTAATTTTTATCAATCTTTTAGGCTAAACAATCAAGATATTTGAAGAATTTGCTCTCAATTTTAGATTTAACCAAAAGTGAGTTCTACCATTCTTTTTAATTTGTTTATATTTTAAACTTTTCTCATATCTTTCATATTTTAATTTACTTAGTTTTACATTAAAAATATGACATTCACTTCTTTTTCTATCATATTCATTAAAAATTATGAATTGATTGAATTTGAAATAAGAACTTGAATTTAGAAATAGAAAATTTAAATTAAAAATATATTGTAAATTAGGAACTGTAATTTGGAAATAGAACATTTAAATTAAAAATATATTATGAATTGTAAATTACAAGTTCTAATTGATTTATTGTGAATTAAAAATATTATGAAGTTATAGTAAAATAGAAAATTTATTAAAAATATTTAATTTATTATGAATTTATTGTGAATTAGAAATAAAAACTTAAATTAAAAATATATTGTGAATTAGAAACTCTAATTTAGAAATAGAAAATTTAAATTAAAAATATACTATGAACTATGAATTATAAATCCTAATTGACTTATTGTGGATTTATTGTGAATTAAAATATTATGAAGTTATAGTAAAATAGAACTTTCATTAAAAAAATATTTTAAATAATTAATTTATTGATTTGAAAATCATGATTTGTGATTGAAAATTCATTATGTTATGAATTGTGATTAACACAAATTTATTTTGATTGTTTGTTTATGGTAGAATATGAAGAACTTTTTTAAATGAATCTGCAGTATTGAGTTTTTGAATAAGCCTAACGCTTTTGAAGAAAGTAGTTGTAGAAAATAATTTCATGCAAAATTTAATTTAGATGATATTGTTAGTGATTCGGGATTACGTAAACTAGTTGAGGAGTTTAATGTTACTATTAAAGATCAAATCTGAATACAATACTTGATTAAGGGGCCTTATTAACCAATTAGCCATAATTATCTAAAAATTCAGTTTGGTAAACAAACGAGAAGTTTTCAAAATGGTTGGTTTAAAATGTTTACATGGTTAGAGTATCACATATCAAAAGATGCGACATTTTATTTTTGGTGTTATCTTTTCAAAACTCTGAATAAAAAAGGTCGATTTACAATAAATGCCTTTTCAAAATGGGGTTCATTAACTACAAAAAAGACATTAGAAAAATTTAATGAAGATGTTGATTGTGTAAATTGTTGTGATAATGATGCTAGAATACAATTTGAGTTTTTTCAAAATCAAAGGTATAGTATGACAAATATGTTAGAAGTACATGAGTGTGATATGAAGATTGCTTATCGCACCCATTTAACGTCAATGTTGGATGTGACTTGCTTTCTTTTGAAGCAAGGTTTGCCTTTTCATTGACATGGTAAATCAACTAGTTCTTTAAATAAAGGTAATTTTCTAGAGTTACTTGAGTGGTATAGTCAACAAAATGAAAAAGTTTCTAAGGTAATCAATAAAAATGCTTTTGGAAACAATCAAATGACTTCTCCAAAAATTCAAAAGGAACTAGCACATGCTTGTGCTACAGTGATAACACTTGCCATCATTAATGATATTGGGGGCAATATTTTTTTCTCTTGTGGTTGTTTATACATGACATATTTCAACGAAGGAGCAAATTTGGGTTGTTTATACATGACATATTATTGAACAGTTTTTTGCTATGGTGCATGTGTATGAATTCTACCTCTATTTTCTTTAAAGAATACTATTGATGCATCATTTGTAAAACATGGATTATCATTATCTAGATTAAGAGGTCAAGGATATGAAGGGGCTTCAAATATACGGGGCGAGTTTAATGGATTGAAGACCTTCATATTAAAGGAAAACCCATATGCAACGTATGTCCATTATTTTTCTCATCAACTCTAGTTAGTTATTATTACTGTTGCCAAGGGAAACTCCATTATTAGTAAATCTTTTTGGCTAGGTTACTATGATTATAAATATGACTGGAGCATCATGTAAAAGGAAAGATAAATTTAGGCAGATTGAACATGATAAAATGGTTGCTTTATTGGAGAATGGAGAGATTGCTAGTGGAAAAGGCAAAAATAAATAAACTAGTTTGACAAGACCAAAGGATATTCGTTCAGATCACACTATATAACATTACTTCATTATCCTTTTTGTGGAATTCAATGATAAAAGTGTTAAAAAAATATACATGAAAATAGTTTTTATGATGACAATAAAGATATTGTCATAGGTTTGATTGATAGGATGTGAATTATCAATTTGTTTTTGTGTTGCACTTGATAATGCATTTACTAAGAATCATGAATGAGCTATCACTTACCTTACTGCAAAAGGATCAAGATATTATACAAGCCATGAATTTGATTAATACTATGAAATTTCAGCTATAAGGCTTTAGAAATGAGGGATGAGAGATAGTTTTGGATCAAGTCAAACACATTTTATGAGAAAAACATGATCTCAATGCTTAATATGGGAGATAATATGATTACTTGAGGTCATGATACGTGTAAAGGGCAAACCATTACCAATTTTCATCATTGTCGTGTGAAAATTTTTTATGAGGTATTATCTCTGTAAATTCTATTTCATTATATTTGAAAAGGGATTTTTCTTCCTTATCAATTATATCGTTGTAGCAATGTTAGGTTATGGATTTAATTATACATGAGATGAATAATCTTTTCTTAGAAATAAGCATAGAGTTACTTATTTGCATAACATGTCTTGATCTCAAAGATTTTTTCTCTCAATTTGACCTTTATAAGCTACTTTATCTTGTTGAATTATATTCAGAGGACTTCTCAATATTTGATCATTTAATGCTTGAGCAACAACTTCAAACTTACATTGTGCGACACAAGCCTAGTGTTTCTACTACTGGAGATTTGGAAAGTCTTGCTCGGAGCATGGTTCAAACCAGCAAAAATATAATTTTTCCATTAATTTGTTGCCTGATTGAGTTGACATTGGTTTTACCCATTGCAATTGCTTTTATTAAGAGAGTTTTTTCTACAATAAAGACTATCAAAACTGACTTGCGTAACAAAATGAGAGACGCATGAATGAAAGATAGTCTAGTTGTATACATCGAGAAGGAGATTTTCGCAACTATTAAAATTGAGCAAACCTTGCAATGTTTTCAATAGATGCAAACTCGTAGGATGCAGTTAGCTCCTCTTAGTTGTACGACCAATACCAACAATTCAAGTATCAACCAATAGTCACTTTTTGTAGTGTGTACATTTATATATTTTTATTAATTTTATACTTGCAATTTTGGTACTTTAACTGTTAAATACTTATTTAATTGCATCGAAAATTTTTTATATTTAATAATGAGTAAGCTCCCAAAAATTAATTTTTGGTTTTGCCATTGGCCACCAGCCTTCTTTTGAAGATAGGCCATGTCCTTTAGCCTATCCAAGTACCTTTCTACTTACCTCTTAAATTCTTTACTCATGTCTATCCATATATCCTTTGCTTCCACATTTAGATCTTATGTTTTTTATTTTTTGCAACTCATTCCTAAATTACTCACACCTCTCTCTTTTAGCTTTTACTGTTTGATCTTAGCATAGGCGTTCTAAGACAGTCTTTTAGAATGCCACTTAATCTTAACATTCAAGATTAATAACTTATGTTAAGCTATTAAAACATCACCTTGGACAACTTTGTATTTCTTACACAAGGCTCGATTTGACTTCTCTTATGAGAAAGAAGTCAATTTGGCTTTTGTTATGCCCACTTTCAAAGTTTACTAAATGAGATTCCCTTTTAACAAAGCAGGTATTAGTCATAATTAGTTCATAAGTTATTGCAAAATCAAGAATGCTTTTCCCCTCCTGATTTTTAATTCCAAAGCCAAAACCTTCATGTACTTCTTTAAAATTGCTTTTATCTTGATTTACATGGTTATTCAAGTACCCACTAATGAATGTATGTTATTTATTTTATATATTTTTTGTATGATATCATCCATATCTTTTCAAAATCTCTATTTACTCTCATTATTTAGATCAACTTATGGTGCATATGCGTTAACCATATAAACCATCTTACCTTTAAAAACTAGCTTAGCTATAATAATCCTATTTCTCACTTTCCTTGTTGATACCACAACATCCATTAATGAACTATCTATAATAATGCTCACTCCATTTTTATTTCTCTCTTTCCATATGTAACATAACTTATACCGTTTCCTGATTTCCTTACTTTTCTCTCCTACCTACTTAATCTTTTGAATACATGCCATATTCACCTTCCTCTTTTCCATAGTATCTACTAGCTCCGTTAATTTATCTGTAGGGATCCTATATTCCATATACCTATTCTAATTCTAGACTTTACTTGTTCTTATCTTTGCCTCTTCTTATAATGGTTTCAACTTGCTCTGTTACTTATCTACTTGTGTTATTATTATTGCTACTATTGTTGTGAGCTAGCTTCTTTACCCACATTTGCCTATGATACGAAAACTCCTGTACATTTAGTGCCACATCGGAGCATTGACATAACATGTTACTTTCGAGGAATACCCTATACACTTGTCTATTTCTCACTATGCCTAGACTTTGATATTGTGCGTCACAAGTAGGAAACGTCTCAATGTTTATCTTAACATTTGTTCAATCCATATATAAATTTTAGCAAATTTTATGTTAACTGCCAACCTATCACAACCACTTCCTTTAGGCTTGGGACTAATTAGACATGATGACTCATACCTAGATGGAGTTAAAATAAATAAAAAATTAATATATATATATATATATATATATATATATATATATATATATATATATATATATATATATATAAACTAGTGTAACAAAATCCTAATAATAATAGAAATGCTCCATGGCAAACAAATATTACAAATATTATACAAAGTTTATAAGAACATTAAATATTATAAGTTTAAATTTTATAACTAATTCATATTAGTATATTATAAATTTGTCAAATTAATGTCTTTCTATCACCATTTGCAAAAAAATAAAATCATTAAAAATATAAAATTTTATAGGCTCAAACATGCTATCAAAAATATTAGCAACACTTTTAATATTTAGATCAATTACATAATAGGTTATTTATATTTAGATTAGTTATCAATTATCTATGTATTTGTTACTTATCAATTTATTCACATAATATGACATTAGATATATGCAAATGGTAGTATTAGAAGTGAGCCATCAACTTATAAGTTCATATGAATGTAAGCTAGTATATTAAATACTAATAATAATCAACAAAAACACCACATGCAGCCTGTAATAAACTATTGATAGTAAAAAAAAAAATGCATATTGTAGGAATCATTCAATGATAATCTCATCTCATAATATCATTGAAACATGAGTTAATTACTATAAACCTCCTGACATCGACATATTTAACTAAGTCGTTCATCACTTATCAAAATTATATAATAAACTCTTTCATGATTGTCCCGTTATAATAACAAGTCCTTCTAAAAACACTTTTACCAATATTCAATCACATAAAAGTCAACAAAATAAAGTAATATTTTCTATAATACCAAAAATAACCTTACTTCATCATCATCATCAATTCTCTATTTATTTCTTTTTCAAATCTCAAATCTAAAAATCTCACCTTTTTTTTACAAGCATAAGCATAAAAATCCCATCTTCAAAACCAAATTGCCAATCTTCACTATTCAAGTTATCATTAATAATATAACCAAAAAATTAGAAAAAAAACCTCTCCCTACCCAAATCAAATCTCCATAGCCAAATGTGGATCAAAAGCTAAATGTTCTTCTACATGGTCCTGAACCTTTAGGTCCCTAAAAATTGAGAGAGGTAAAGTGCTTTTCAACATCATTTATTGAGTAATGATTAAATTGACTTAACTTGATGCTAAGCTAGGCTGATATGATGGGAACAGTTTGGGATTCAAGATTTCAGGAGGGATATGGCATGGGGGAGTCCATCGAAGTTGATGAAGTCTCATCAGTCATCATCATTGTCTTTAGATGAATCTCAACCGTTGATGAAATTGACAGTGTGATCAGATGGTGTAAGCATGAAGTGATTAAAGCTATCGTCATCGCCCTCCATCGTATTTGATAGATGGAGAAATACGCTCTCTTTGGTTTTTGATTTTTATTTTAGGTGCAAAAATGTGCACGTTAAGTGCGTGTGCACATGGGTTAGTTTAGATATAAATTTATGGGTAATGGAGTAGTCAACGAAGGTAGGTTTTGTGGGAAGAATAGGGACAAAGGGATAAAGGAAAGAGAGGTGATGAAGGTTGCGATTAATGGGGATGGAGGTTGTTATTAGGCTTTTGGTATTATATTATGTATTTTATTTATGATTATATAATATTATTATGTTGTGCATTTGAAAATAGAGAAAAGTTTTGGTTGTAAGGTCATTGAGGGAGCCACATCCTTTTTCTGACTGAGATATTAAGAAGGTTTTTTTTTTTTTTTTTAGACTTTGAAATCGATTGTGTTAAAATTAAACAACTATTGAAATAGGATATTAAAATGAAATCATAAAAAGAGAAGGTTTTGTAAGTTGTTGAAATGAAAACAAAGAAAGGAGAGAAGTGTGGTATAAAATGAAAATTTAAGATGAAAGTAAAAGTTTTATTGGTATTTTACATAAATTTACTAGAAAAATTAATGGAATGACTTATTAGTGTTATGAGCAATCGTGAGGGGTTTATAGTATAAGTTTGAAAAGTGGGGAATGACTTAGTTAAGTATGTCAAATGTTATGGAGTTTATAGTAATTATCTCTTGAAACAATCTGAATGTCAACAACAAAAAATTATGATGTTGTTCTACTACTTTAGTAAACTACATATATAAAATCCAATCCCAAGATAAAATTAGATGATGAATTATAACAAATAACAAAAAATACATTATTATCCTTCACCTATAATATATTAAAATAACAAACAATAAAAGTAAATTCCAAAATTAGATTAGATAGTGGTATGAAAAAAATTAAAATATTACGATATTTTAATTTCAATTTTGAAGAGAATTCTCATTGGTATAACTTAGATCAATATTTATTAAATATGAAAAATCAAAAAGTAAATTATATATCAATTAGTGTAAAATATAAATATAAATAAAGACAAATAAAATTTAGCTAAAGTAAATTATATATCAATTAGTGTAAACTATAAATATAAATAAAGTGAAATAAAATTTAGCTAACTATTTTCAAGCCTTTTTAGATATGTTATGTTCAATAGAGATGGATTCATATAGGAATGTAAATTACTCTTATGTACAAATGATAGCTTGTGTTACTTTAGGAGTGAGAGAGCTCATAAATTCATCAAGAACTCTTTGTCCAGTACTGAAAGTGAACTCTAATGCAACATTAGAGATAAAGATTGTCAACACATCTCAAAGCAATAATGAGAGAATAAGAAATCTATTAAGTTTCTACCATTTCAAAATATCAAAACTTTCATCATCCTTCAACACCATAACTTTCTCATTCAAATAGCAATTTAGGTTTAATATACAATCTCAAACTCCACTTTTGATTATTTTCTTTTTGAACTAGTCCTCCAAATGAAATCTAGTTTTATTAATCCTTCATTTTCACTTTGAGTCACTTCACTTGAAATAAAATTTTAAGTATTTACATTTTCATGAACTATTTTAAGATGTTATAATTTTTTATACCATTCAAATAACTCAAATAGAGCATCCCTTATTTCCTTTGTAAATTCTACACCTAGTTTTTTCTAATACACTTATATTATGGGTTAAGAATAATAGCCACGAGTATAAGTTTATTTGTTTATTCAAATCTTCCCAATATTTATCAAACGTACTCTTCATTTTGAATTATTTTAACTTAAAGTCATCACCATTCTTCCATGCTTGTAATAGGCAATCAATCAGTTATACTAATCTCAAGAAAGAAACCCTCATAACATACAAAAACTTAGAAATCTTTAGGGTAAGATCATCAAACTTACCTAATAGCTCTTCATTTTTTAAATATTTTTTCAATCTAAATAATTTGGCACTTCACCTTCCCATCTTCATGATGAAGATTAATAGTAAAGTATCGATCTTGATTTTAAATCCTCTCAAATGCTCTTTTAAATTTTTGAGCTACATTTAACATTAAATAGGTGGCAAGCTCTTGCTTTCTACCTTGTCAACATCATAATATTTCTTGAATTTTTGCAATCTAATAAGAGATTGCCTCACATATATCACTACTTCCCGAACTCTTTTAACTGAAATACTTATTTCCTTTAACCCATCCACAATCACTAAATTGATAATATGGGCAATGCATCTCATATGAAGATAATTGTCTTTTGAAATACTATACCCCTAACTAATTAATTTCCTTCTTAAATATTCGATGGCTATATCATTCATACCAATATTGTTAATTGTGATTGTAAATACCTTGTCCATCCCTCATCAAGTAAACAAAACTCAATTTCATATCAATACTTTCCTTTATAACTATAAATTTGAATAAAAGAGAACTCTAATGCCTTGAAACTTGAATTTGGATTATAAAAATCAGGGTCTAAAATGTCAAAGCTACATAAACTCACCTAGTCAGCCTTTACCCGTATAACCAAATTTGAGTATCATTGGGGCTTCGTGGACTCTTCCTCCCTAATACTACTCAAGTGATCTATGACTCTACTCTAATCACTTCTCAATTTCTAGATCTTTACTCATCAATTAAAGGTTCATTACATTGCTATTGGACTAGGGTGGTTAACCCTAAGTTTTGGACCTCTTTTGATCTTGACAAAGGGAATTGATCAATTCTAATGTTTTCATATTAAGTGTTGTTCAGTTTTTAGTTAATCTTTACATTAGAAGTTAGATGAAGTTAAAAAAATCTCCAAAGTAAACAAGTGTTCTCTAATTCGCAACTGCAACTTGATAAATCGCGACCCCGAACTAGACCAAGGCAGGTTGACAAAATGGACAGACGTATTCGCGGGCCACTTCTTTGCCGTGACCAATTCAAAGAAAGGAAAACCAGAGTAACAGACGAATTCACGGTGTAAGGCTTGCCTCAGTCGCGATCGCTAATTTCGAAGTAACTCAAGATGCAATCAAGTCCATAATCACAGCTTGACAAGTGTCCCAGGTAACCATTGAAAAACAAAAATCACGATGGGAACTTATTGGTAGTGACCACGAACCCAAAAGAAGAAGATGAACACTTTTGGCAGACAAATTCGCATCCTCAGTCGCAGCCTTTACAAGAGAAATCGTGACTGCTACTTTCTAGAGCAGGTGAAAGGCAACGACTATATTTTCCTAGTAAACTAATGAGAA
>CATIWR010526102.1:0-23559 GCA_949677035.1 Omphalea diandra | reverse complement strand
GTGTTTTAACAGGCTCACACAACAATCTCTTTTAGTGTTTTGACAGGCTCACACTATAACCTATTACAGATGGTGTTTATGCTCACACCCAACAATGACTTAAAGAATAGAAAAGAGTGAGTAGCAAAATTGCAAGAGTTTGAATACAAAGTTATTAATTCTCTTGCATTTACATTTGTTTGGTAAGGTGTTTATAGTCTCTACCCACCAAAGAGACGTTGCAATAAAATTGGTACAAAATCATCAAAGCGTGCTAGATAAATTTTTGCATAAATACTTGACAGTCTTGATTCGCAGTCGCTACGACTCATTTGTGGTCATGAATTCCAAATTCCATAAGGAAAACCCTGTTTGTGTCTAACGGCTAGTCCACATGGCAGCTTCTGATTAGTTCACCAGGAAAATATAGTCGTTGCTTTTCACTTGCTCTCAAAAGTAGCGGTCGCGATCTTTCTTGTACAGGATGCGACTGAAGACATGAATTCATCTGCCAAAAGTGTTCATCTTCTTCTTTTGGGTTCGCGATCGCTACCAATAAGTTCCTATCATGATTTTTGACTTCCAACGGTTACCTGGGACACTTGTCAAGCTGTGATTGTGGACTTGATTACATCTTGAGTTACTTTGAAATTCACAATCGCAATTGAGGCAAGCTTTACACCGCGAATTTGTTTGTCACTTTTGGAATTCTTCTTTTGGATGAATCATGGCCGAGAATGACTCTGTGATTTCATCTATCTGATTTTCTAGTAAGTCTTCTCATAGATTGCGGTCGCGAATCTTAGATTGCAGTCGCGATTTAGAAGTTACTTCATAATTATTGAAGACTAAGATTTCTATTCAACTTCCAACTTAAAGACTAATAAAAAAAAAAGCTGCAAAACAACACTAAATTGAAACATTAGAATTGATAAATCCCCTTTGTCAAGATCAAAAGAGGTCCAAGACTTATGGTTAACTACTCTAGTCCAGCAATAGACATATATTATATTCATCTTATTTTACAGGTTTTTTACACAGTTTAATGCATTTTCTTTCTCGAGAACTCTATAAAGGAATCTAAGGGTTACTTGATAAAAGTAAGATTAATATATATTAAAAAGGAATATTAAGCAATTTTAAAAAAAATCTCAGCTTATTAAAATAGTAAATTATTAATAAGTTGAAATCCATTAGATTGGTTAGGTGAACCAATAATCTTAACTCTTTAAATTTGATTATTGCTTGACTTTTTCTTTTCTTTGTCTTTAAATTTTTGTACTTTAATTATTTTGAATTCTTGAAGTCTAATTATTTATTGCTTAAATTTGATTATGCAAATAATCATGAGTTGACTATAGTTTTAGTATTTATTTTATTAAATCCTCATGAAAATGATTTCTTTTTACTATTTGATAACTAGTTCATTTGCTAAGATCATTTAAATTTCAACTATCATATATGAGTAGGCTATTTCCAAATCAAATAGTGTGTTACCAATAGAATTTAACATGACTGTCATTTTATGTTTTCTGAAAGTAACATGAATGCACACTCACAATCTCAAAAAAAACTCTAAAACATTAATATATCTTAACTATTAAGATATATACGCTAATTTGTATCTTTAGAGATCCATATAACATGATATCATGTTTAGTTTTAACTTTTTTAAAAAAATAGATATCTAAATAATTTAGATAATATCTATAATTATCTTAATTAAAAATAGAAAGAGGAGTAAAAAATAATTTTGCTTTTAGGTCTGTTCTAAGTGTGCGACCCTATAGGGTCACATAATCTTGGTAGTGACCCAAAACTTATTTCTATCCTATAAGTCATCAGTTGCCCCTGACAATATATTATGACTATCCAAATTATGTAAAGACCAAACCTATTTTATAAATAGTATTATAACCCTATTGTCACTTTATATCTCAATTAAACATAAGGCATGCATCATGTCATCCTTGTATAGTTTAATATTTTTCAATCTCCAAGTAAACTGATGTAAAATGACATTGACTATTGGATCTAGCTTGGGAGTTTTTGTAAACCAAGCTTGTTTTGATGATTACAAACACATCTAAAAGCCCACTCTTCCTTGAGTTTGTGTAAGTTCTTTTAGGGACATTAATTTTTTGATCAAAGGTTTTAAAAAGAAGTGTTTTTGGAAAAACTCTAAGTATTCAAAGCCAATGGGTGTTGCTGCATTTCAACAGGCATTGTGATTTGATCAACGAGCATTGAAGATACTAAACAGACATTGAAGTGACACCTAAATATGAGTTAAGGATTCTGGACCCCTCAACCATCAACTCTCTCATTGCACAATAGGCGTTGGATGTTTAAAACTCTTGAGCTTCGCAAGCTAACCTTCTCAACAGGCGTTGCATTTTCACAATAGGCATAGCTCGTCGATACCTCAACAGGCATTACATTTTTGCAATAGGACTTAGACCAAATGACTCGATGTGAACAGAACGTTCGAACTCTCAACACGAGCATTGGACTTATACCAATAGGCATTGGAAAAACACCCAGGCAGAGCTAGAGTTTCTGGACCCTCCAATGGGAGATGATCAAATGTTCAACAAGCATTGGGACACTTTTTAATAGGCACTAAACCAAAGCCAATGGCCATTAAAAAACTTTATAAAATCTTGAAAAATAAAGCATCAAGTTCACATCCTCTTAGAGATTTTCAACAGGCGATGTCCATATCCCAACAGGAGTTGAGGTTTATTTCCAATATGCATTGAGAAGCTCCAATAATCGTTGAAAGAGTTATTGACTAAAAAATTGAGAAAGTCAGAAGAGAACCATCTAAATAGATCTCTCTCTAACAACTAGTTCCAATGGGCTTTTCAATAAAATCAACGATCGTTGAAGTTGTATTTCACCCAACAACGAGCGTGGAGACTATCCAACAGGCGTTGAATGACTACATTTTGACATGGAGTGATAGTCTTCTTTTTAATGATTTGTTTCATGTCTCTACCTATAAAAGGACTCTCCTACAATAGAATTAAGTAAAGAAAAGTGAAAAAAGTCAAAAACGAGTTTATTCTGTTACGAAAACTATCTTTAACAAAAAGGGTGAAACAAATGTCATCTAGCTTCAAAGGAAGATCAATTGTCAAAGTTTGCATAATACTTCTTCAAAAATAGAGTTAAGGAACAAGCTAAAGACATCTCTCAAAACTCACCACTAAGTCAAGCATAATTTGTGAGCGTGATCATTATTGTTTACTGCTTGAGTGTAAGTGTTCTTTCTTATCCTTAAATCTTAAATCCTTTAGAGAAACATTTTTTGGTTTAAGAAGATATCTATAGATCTAAACCATTTTTGTGAAAGGTTTAAGGTAGTACCTATAAACTACTTTGGGAAACGATTTTAGTAGTACCTGGAAGTCTACTTACAACACCTTAGTAGTGCCCGTAGACTACTTATATAAGTTGATTGATAGCACCTAGAGTCTATCTTGATAGTGAAAGACTAGAGGAGAGGACATAGATAGGGTTATGTCAAACCTCTATAAATTAATTGTGTCTATCTCTCTTAATTTTCACATATATCAGTCATTGGGCTTTACTTGCCATTGCCCTATTCAACCCCCCTTCTAGGGCACCAAAGGACAATAATTTGTATCAGAGCCTATCTCTCTTTCAAGGCTTAAGTGTTTAGTGTAAAGATCACAGTAAGTCATGAGGAATCACAATTAACCCATAAGCCACCATTCTTCAAAAGAGACGACTATAAGTATTGGAAAAACTGTATGAAAATCTTTCTAGATAGTGAAACCATAGATCTATGGGATATTATCAAAAAAGGAAGCGAATTTCCAACTAAATTAGTTAGAGATGTTCTTGTTCTCAAGTCCAAAAGAGAATGGGCAGTAGAAGAAAAGAAGGCAAATCTCAAAAATAGACGAGCCATGTATGTTCTTTTTTGTACCATCCATAAATATCAGTATGCAAAGCTGCAAATGTGAACATCGACAAAGGAAATCTGGGACATTTTGCAGACTCAGCATGAAGGCACTAGTAAAGTTAAAAAGAAAAAGATACAAATGCATACTTATATATATATATATATATATATATATATATATATATATATATATATATATGAAACTTTTGTATACTAGCCTGGTAAGACCATAACTAAGATGTACAATAGGTTTCACTAATATTGTAAGCACTCTCAAAACTCTTAGGAAGTCCTACTCTAATGAAGATATAGTTGTTAAGATCCTAAAAACTCTTTCCAAGGACAAGTGGGAAGCTTAGAAGATAGCCATAGAGGAGATTAACAAGCTGGAAGTCTTATCTCTGGATGAACTTATGAGAAAGCTTTTGGCTCATAAAATCACACTTGAAAAGACATTTGAAAGCTCTTAAGTGAGAAAGAAAGACTTAGCTCTAAAAGCCAAAGAGGTACACTCTCAAACCCCATTTTCTTCTTGCTTACTAACATCTTCTTTAAGTGATGATGAAAACAGCAATGAAGATGAGCACCTTACCCAATAAAGTAAAAAGATTTCTTTCAAAAAATAAAAAGACAAGGAGATACTAGAAAAAAAGTAGTAAGATTCAATTCATTTGCTATGGATGTAATGAGAAAGGGCACATTAAGTTAGATTATCCAAGGTAAAGAAGAGCAAAGTTTCTACTAAGAAATACACCTCTGAGAAAGATAAGGAAGTGTACAAAGTACTTGGGATGATACAAGTGACTCTAAACCTGATGATGAGGACACCACGAAACAGCTAGCTAATCTATGTCTAATGGCAATTGAGGAAAGATTAAATAAGTCCTCAAGTAAGCACTCCTCCAACAATAATAATGACAATAATGGTGAGAATAAGATAAATCCTCTTGACTCTTATTTCAGGGATGAGTTATATTTTATAATCACCAAGCTAACCGTGAAAGTGGAGACTCTCAAGGCTAACACCTCTACTTTTAAGAAAGAGAATAAATCCTTAAAGGATTTTGTTAAGAGTCAAGAGACCTTGGCTAAGAAGGTTAAGTCTCTAGCTGCTAAGAACTCTAAGTTTAGGGATAATCTCAATAAATTTACCAAAGAGGAGGAGAAACTAGACTCCTTCCTTGAAGTTCAAAAGAGTCCATCCATAAAACATGGATTAAGATATGATGCTTATAACCCTACTATTCCTTCTACCTCTAAGATAGTCTTTATCAAGACTAAGGAAGTTAGCATGCCTAAGCCTATGAGAATGCCTAAAGTTTCCATAAAGGGAAATGCCAAGACTAATAGTATAAAGGCTAAGTCTCAATCCATTCACACATGATTGAGACATGCTCATTCTAAAGCCAACTATGTTTGCACGTATTACTCTTACAAGCCTAAGAAGCAAAGTCTCCAAAGGCACAGAAATTGGCATACTCATGTATATAGGTTTACACCTTATATAAGAGAACCTCATATGAGAAACACTCCTAGACAATTAGTTAAAAGGAGTTACAAACCTCACAAACACCATGTGCATGTTTTATCTAGAAATAAGACGCTGGTGTGTTTTAATGGTAAATGCTTCTATGGTGGTGTTTATGGCCATATTACCTATCATTGCCTTGCTAGAAGGTATGGTAAGCTGATGGCTAGAACTAACCCTCTAAGACCTAAAAAAATTTAGGTACTTTAGACTTGATCCTCTTTGTTTTGCAGATATGCTTGAAATTCCAAGTTGGAAAGCAATAGTGGTATATAAACAATGGATATTCAAAGCATATGACAGGAGAAAAGGAGTTTTTCATGAAATAAAGAAATCTGAAGGGTTTGGAATTGTATCATTTGAAGACAATGGGAAAGCCAAAATCATTAGCATAGGTAAAGTTGATAAGGATGTTGACTCACTCATTCTTGATAAAGTTTTGCTTGTTGATGAACTCAAATATAATTTGTTGAGTGTAAGTCAGCTCTGTGACAAAGGCCTCATATTTATGTTTGAACCACAAGCCTGTTATATGTCAAGAATGAGTGACAATAAAATCTTGTTCATTGGTAGGAGAATTCATAATATTTATGTGAATGATTTAAATTCTCTTATTAACAATGATGCTAAGTGTCTAGTATTTATAGTGGATGAAGGTAAAACCTGCCATAGAAGGCTAGGATATGCAAGCATGGAACTCCTCAACAAGCTAAAAAAGAAAAGCTTGGTTGAAGGACTACCTGAAATCAAGTTTGCAAAGGAAGGAGTTTGTGAATCATGTTAAAAAAGAAAATAGGTAAAATCTTCATTCAAAGCCAAGAACATTGTAAAGTTCATCTAAACCCTTGAGACCCTTGCAATTGCTTCACATGGACTTGTTTGGACCCATTAGAGTATCTAGCTTGAGAGGCATGCATTATGCATTTGTCACTATAAATAATTACTCTAGGTATGTTTGGTTGTTGTTCTTTCCTCACAAGGATTCTTGCTTTAATGCCTTTAAGACCTTTGCTAAGAGAATTCAAAACTAAAAGGATTTGAACATCTCTTCTATTAGAACTACTATAGATAAGAGTTTGAAAATGCAAAATTTCATAGCTTTTATGTTGAGTATATTATCTCACACAACTTTTCCACTCCTGGAACACCATAACAGAGTGGTGTAGTAGAAAGGAAGAATAAGACTCTTCAAGAAATGGCTAGGACCATATTAAATGAGTACAACCTTCCTCAATACTTTTAGGCTGAAGCTATAAACACTTTTTGTTATATACTAAATAGAGTATTGGTCAGGCCCTTATTGAAGAAAACACCCTATGAGTTATGAAACAATAGGAAACCCAAGATTACAAATCTTAGAGTCTTTGGTTACAAGTGTTTTATTCTAAACATTAAAGACAATCTTAGCAAATTTGACTTTAAATCCAATAAAGGAATTTTTCCTTAGATACTCTATAACCAGCAAAGGGTATAGAGTTTTTAGTAAGAGAACTCTTATTATTGAGAAGTCTATGCACGTAGATTTTGATGAATCTAGTCCCACTTCTTCAAGAAAAGAAGATGTTCATGATCTTATAGGTCCCATGAGTGAGCTGAATATTGGAAAAGAAAAGGAAAATATGGACAAGCCACAAGAAATAAGGAGTGAGGAAAATTCAGATCAACCTTTTCCTACTCTAAATAACGAGCAAACTCAATTAGAAAAGGATTAGGCCTTTAAGAAAGATCATCCAAGAGATCTCATCATAGGTGATCCATCAAATCAGGTAACAATTAAATCATCATTTAGAAATACATGTACCAATCTCGTTTTTGTTTCCCTTATTGAGATTAAGACCATAACGAGGTCATAAAAGATGAGCATGGGGTTCTTGTTATGCAAGATAAACTTAATCAGTTTGAAAGGAACAAAGTATGGAACTTAGTTCTTAGACCTCAAAGACATTCCATTATTGGAACCAAATAGGTCTTTAGGAATAAGCTTGATAACATGGAACCATAGTTAGAAATAAGACTCAATTAGTAGCTAAAGGTTATAACCAATACGAAGGAATTAACTTTAATGAAACTTTTGCCCCTGTGGTAATGTTGGAAGCCATTAGGATTTTACTTCCATTTGCTTCTCATATGAATTTTAAATTATATCAAATGGATGTTAAGAGTGTTTTCTCAATGGCTACATTGATGAAGAAGTGTATGTTGAACAACCTTCTAGTTTTGAAAGTCATTGCTTTCCAAACCATGTGTTCAAGCTCACCAAAACCTTTTTATGGCTTAAAGCAAACTCCAAGAGTTTGGTATGAAAGGTTAAGCAACTTTCTTGTAAAGAAAGTGTTTTCTAATGGATTGGTAGACACAACACTTTTCTCTAAAGAAAGGAATGGAGACTTATTACTTGTCCAATATGTAAATGATATTATTTTTTGTGCCACTAATATTTGCTTGTGTGAAGATGCCTACTAAGTAATGAAAAGTCAATTTTAGATGAGTATGATAGGAGAATTCAAGTTTTTTCTTACATTGCAAATCAAACAAGAAAAGGAGGGAATCTTCTTCAACTAAGCTAAATACACAAGAAAACTAATCAAAAGATTTGGCATGGAGAACAACAAACTTAGTAAAACTCTAATGAGCACCAACATCAAACGAAGCACAGATGAACATGGTAAGGTTGTGGATCAAAAGTTAAAAGTTGTATAGAGGTATGATTGGTAGTCTTCTCTATCTAATTGCATCTAGGCATGACATCATGTTTCATATGCATTTATGTGTAAGATATCAGTCTAATCCCAAGGAATCTCACTTGCATGTCGTAAAACACATACTCAAATACCTTAATGGTACTTTATCCTAAAAGTTCTACATTTGAGTTAAATGCATTTTTAGATGTTGATTTTGTTGGGTATACCTTAAATAGAAAAAACACTTCAGGCACATGTCAATTACTAGGTGAATGTTTAGTGTCTTGGAGTAGCAAAAAGCAAAATTCAATTACTTTGTCTATAACTGAAGCTGAGTATGTGACAACAGGTCTTTGTTGTGCTCAAATTCTATAAATGAAGCAATAATTTCTTGACTATAAGATTATTCTAAATTAGGTGGCCATCAAATATGCTAACCTAGTGCCATCAACTTATCTAGAAATCCCATTTAGCATTCTAGGAATAGGCATATAGATATAAGACATAACTTTCTATGGGATCATGTTAATAATGGTGATATTGTGTTAGAATTTATTGATACTAATCATCAATTGGCAAATATTTTTACTAAACTACTTTGTGATGAAAGGATGTAATCCATTAAAAGAAAACTTGGAATGATTGACGGAGGTACATTGAGTTAACATCAAAAAGTTCTTCTATTTCACCTTTGTTAATTCATGCATAATCTTTATTGATTGATTGTTGAAGTATTATGTGAATTAATTTCAATTGAAGTCTTTAGATTCTATAAGCTAAAGATTTTGATTATGTCTTGTCTTGTTCAAATGTCCCTTTATTAATTGAATTCATGACTATATCATTGAGTTTTATTAATAATCTACATCAACTTAGTTTTGAAAATGTTTGCCCATTTGAAAATTCCTTTTTAAACTTGTTTTTGCCTTAGAAAACATGGCCAATGGCCTTTATGAATCTTCCAATGACCATTATGTGATTTGTAATTTCCAACCTTTCTTTTTGTATACCCCCAAGATTGTTGTACATTTCAAATGACCGTTGTTCTTTACCTAATGGGCGTTGCGAGCAATAACCATTATTGAATGAAGAACACATGCTTAATTTAGCTAACTGTCATGTCCAACAGTTGTTGTTCCATTCATAACAGTCGTTGAACACTCCCAACAGTCATATTTTTTAAAGAAATAGGGACATCTTCAAACTCTTATATATAACCAAAAACCCTAAGTTATGTTACTTTGGCTTTCTTTGTGCTTTTGCTCTTTTTCTCTCTATATATCTCTTTGCTTTTATTGTTTTTTATGTTTATCACTTGCATCATTTATCAAACACTAAACTCAATGGCACCTAAAAGTGAAATAACCAAAAGATATAAACAACCTACCAGGAAAAACCCTTAACCCTCCTACTCAAGTTTAGAAACTGAAGAAAACCTAACCTCATTGATTGCTCAATAGAAGAAAAGGTCTAGTGAACCTTCATCTACTCCTCAATCCTTAAAAAAGACCAAGACTATTTTAGAATCAAAAGGGAAGGGAAAAAAGACATAAATAGAGCAACCGCCACTCATTGTCCATAAATTCCATCTCAAGACAGATAAGGAAAAAGAATTGGCTCTAAAAATTCTCAAGAGACATCTAAAGGGAGGCAAATTCTTTAAATGGATAGATATTCAAAGGTATGGTGTAGTAGAGCAAGTAGATGAGCTAATGACAGGGATAGGGTGGGAACTCTTTTGTCACATCAAAAAGCCCTTCTATCTGGAGCTGACAATTGAGTTCTTGACTACTCTAAAGGTTCTAAGAAGAGATTGTCATGCATACGAATAAGAAGGGACCATCAACCTTAGATTCTTTAGGAAGAAGTACACTCTAAGGCCAATTGAGTTGACTAAATGTCTTTATGTTTTTACTACTGGAATAACAAAGCATCCCCTACTTTCAAAGTGGATGTGAACCAATTCTAGAAATCCATCACAGATGGGAAAAGCGACTATAACAGTAATAATAGCAAGGCAAAGAAGATTAAATACTAAGCCTTAAGGATCGCACATTAGTTTATAACTTAGAACATCAATGGCAAAGCCCAATCAAATGGTAATTGCACCATCGCATATCTTTTTTTATCTTTGGCGCATGAAGAATAAATAAAGGATAAACATTCCACTGTTCTTGGTGCAAAGAATTGATAGTCAAGTGGATAAGGCAAATGAGTTTGTGATGGGGCATTACATTACTCGAATTGCCAAGTTTGTAAAGGCCATACTCTTTATTGAAGAGGAACTTGAAGTAAGGAACATTATGTTAGAAAAACTGCCATACAATGAGCCCATTAATGAAAAGATGTTGCTAAGTATGGGGATTCTTTAAAGGCTCAACTCATGCCTAATAAAGAAAATTCCAAAGGAAGGAGAAGCCCCTAGACTAAACCTAGATGATGATGATGTTGAGGAAGCCATCCGAGCAGGCATTACTATTGTGGAAGAGATAAGAACAAAGTGCTCTTGCTCATGCTCCTACTACTGCTTTTGCTATTGCTCTCACATAATTTGAGAAAAAGGTCCTTGACCAACTTGACACAATCGCAAATGTTGTTTAAAGGGTTAAATCCTTTACCATCTCTCTTCATCAAAAGGTTCACACACTTCAAAGGGATATGAAGGATGTCAACCAAACCCTAGACTAGATAGTTAAAGAACTCAACTTGTAACCTGGAACACCAACTACCCCAGTAGAATCAGAGACAGCAACTGAGAAAGCCTTAGAACAAATCTCTAGGACCTTTACCCTCATTCATCTTCATGTGTATATTTTCTCAATAATTTTAATTATCTTATCTTTTGTTTTTCCAAATCTTGATGTAAGGGACAACATCAATTCAATGAATATAAATATTTTCTCAATAATTATTTGTTCTTACTTGAGTTATCTTTACTATTTCTCTGCTCATGTATTGCTTTTTAATAATGACAAAAGGGGGAGAAATAACCCCGTATGAGATATACAAAGTGAGTGTGAGTGTGAGTGTAAGGGAACTGAAAACAAAAGTGCAAGAATTAAGTATGAGATATAGCCAAGTAAAATGCTTGTTATAACTTAGTTTGTATGATTTCATTTTACAAAATCTTGGCATGTATAATTTGATTTAATACTACTACATATTCAATAAAACTAAGGGGGAGCTAATGATCAATTATAACTTATGCATTTGTTCATTATATGATGTACATTTCTTATAAGGATTATTTAACCCTGAATAGATTGTTTGTCATCATCAAAAAGGGGGAGATTGTTGGATCTAGCTTGAGAGTTTTTATAAACCAAGCTTGGTTTGATGATTACAAACACATCTAAAAGCTCACTCTTATTTGAGTTTGTGTTCAATATCTTATAGGTATATCAATTTGTTGATAAAAGGTTTTAAAATGAAGTGGTTTTGGAAAAACTCTAAGTATTCAAAGCCAATGGATATTGTTGCATTTCAACAGGCATTGTGATTTCATGAACGGGCATTAAAGATACTCAATAGGCATCGAAGTAACACCCAAATATGAGTTAAGGATTCTAGACCCCTCAACCATCAACTCTCTCATTGCATAATAGGCATTGGATGTTAAAAACTCTTGAGCTTCACAAGCTAACCTTCTCAATAGGCATTGCATTTTCGCAACAGGCATAGCTCATCGACACCTCAACAGGCATTGCATTTTCATAATAGGTGTTTGGACCAAATGACTAGATGTGAATAGAACCCTTAAAGTCTCGATACAGGCATTAGACTTATACCAACGTGCTTTGAAAAAGCACCCAGGCAAGGCTAGAGTTTCTAGACCCTTCAAAGAGGGATGATCGAATGTTCAACAGGCATTGGGACACTTTTCAACAGGTATTGAAACCAAAAGCCAATAACTGTTGAAACACTGTTTAAAATCTTGAAAAACAAAGCATCAAGTTCACATCCTCCTAAAGATTTTTAATAGGCATTGTCCACATCCCAACAAGAGTTAAAGTTTGTTTCCAACAAGCATTGAGAAGCTCCAACAGTCGTTAAAGGAGTTAGTGACTAAAAAATAAAAAAAGTCAAAAGAGAAGCGTCTAAACAAATCTCTCTTTAACAGCTAGTTCTAATGGGCATTTCAATCAAATCAACAACTATTGAAGTTTTATTTTCACCCAACAATGAGTGTAGAGACTGTCTAACGGGTATTGAATGACTACTTTTTGACATAGAGTGACAGCCTTCTTTTCACCGACTAGTTTCGTATCTCTACCTATAAAAGGACTCTCCCACAACATAATTAAGTAGAGAAAAAGTGAAAACAGTAAAAAAAACAAATTTATTCTATTTTGAAAACTATCTTTAACAAAAAGGGTGAAACAAATGTGGTCTAACTTCAAAGGAAGATCAATTGTCAAAGCTTGCATAAGACTTCTTCAAAAACAGAGTTAAATAACAAGCTTAAGACATCTCTCAAAACTCACCACTAAGTCAAGCATAATTTGTGAGTGTGATCATTATTGTTTACTGCTTAAGTGTGAGTGTTCTTTCTTATCCTTAAATTATATATTCTTTAAAGAAAGGTTTTTTGGTTTAAGAAGATCTTTTTAGATCTAAACCATTTTTGTGAAAGGTTTAAGGTAATACTTGTAAAATACTCTGGGAAATGATTTTATTAGCACCTAAAAGTCTACTTGTAACAGCTCAGTAATGCCTGGAAACTACTTATGTAAAGGTGATTGATAGCATCTAGAGTCTATCTTGATAGTGAATGTCTCTAGTGGAAGACTAGAAGTGAGGACGTAAGCAGAATTGTGTCGAACCTCTATAAATTGATTGTGTCTATCTCTCTTAATTTTTGCATATATCAATCATTGGTTTTACTTACCATTGCCATATTCAACCCCCTTTCTAGGGCACTAAGTGAAAATATTGATGACCTTTATCAATTTATTTTCACATGGACATGAAATCTCTTTAGTCTAACTTATCATGGGGCTCAGAGATATATCAATCAAAAATACATGAGGGATAAATTCTTTCTCGATCACTCATATTCCTCTAAATGATTTACTCCATATCCAATATTGGTATATATGGTCATCCTATTAAAGATAATATTAGACTATATCAAAACATGAAGTTCATCATATTAGAATTCATGGTGATTTTCATATTAGAGGATTAAGTTAATACTATTGCATGAGACTCACTTATGATAGTTAATCCATGTAATGTTCTCATAACAGATTAGTCTAATACAATGTTTTTTAAACATGTATGTATTTGTTTAACGTAATACACATATTCATGACCAAATGAAGCATAGTCATCAATCAAAATATATTTTAGTCTTTATTTATTATTATCCCAATAATAATGATCGACTAGGGATAATTTAGAATATAGTTCTTTACACTTGAGGTTTTGCTATCAAGTCACATACTTGATGAGCTTAAGTAGAATTAGCTATTCATGAAATTCATCATTTAGTCATAAACACAATATAATAGAGATATTTAATAAAAATGCAACCATGCCATTAAGAAAATATCCATTGTAAAATTGGCCTAGGGCACATAACTAATATAAACATATGCCACCACTTAAGATTGTTCCAATGTAAGACCTGCATCTTCTCAATCCCCTAATGATAGATAAACATAAGAGTCGCAAACAAAATTCTAATTGTTCAAACACAGCCTCAAAAATTGAGGCACTCAACAAATAGAAGAAAATCAGGAGTTGTATCCAAAGCAACCGTCAAACATTTGAGCTTTAGAGATGAGGAAATGGATGATGAGCATGTGACTCTTATAATAAACCAATTTTAGAGGATTCTAAAAAAGATGCCTCAAAGGAAAAGCAAAGTAAATTTTAAGCAAGTGGAATGATATAATATAGAAAGTTAGGACAAATCAAAATCGATATCCCCAAGGCCAAATCTGAGAAGAAAGAAAAAAAAAAAAAAAGAAAAAGGCATACAAAGCCATTTGGGATGACTCAAGCTCCTCCAAATCAAGTCAATCAGAAGAATATCTAAGGAGAATAAGGAGGGAGAAAGCTAATTTATGTTTGGCATTTAAGGAAAGCTCTCCATTTGAGGTGCAACTAAATTCTTTATATAGTAATTTAGATGATGATAAATTAAAGCTTCAAAACATGTTTTCTGATGAAAATCTTATGGAAGCCTTAAAATCTACCAATAATGATATTGATAAAAGTTTTAAAATGAATAACATTTTAAAAATAGGATTGGTGGAACTAAAAAAAGAGTTTTGATGCTTTGAAAATGAAAAATGAGGTTTTACTCAATTACAAGAAATTTTATGAAATTCTTACTTCTTAATATGAGAGTCTTAAAAATGAAGTTTTAAGTTTGAAAGACTCTCTTGCTTTTTTTACTAAAAGAAAATAAATTTTGCATTTGATTTTGGGTTCTCAGAAGACTTTAAAGGATAAACATGATTTAGTTTTTGATCACTCAAAAGCCTCCACCTCAAAGACCAAATTTGTGAAAGCTTCTTCTAAATCTAGAACTTTTTCTCCTTCATCATCTAAGGCACATATGTGTAACACTAACCCTATATTTGAGAGAGAGAAAAATAATAGGGAAGGCAAAATAAGAGTGGAAAATAAGGAAGGAAGGAAATTTTTCCCTATTTAGGAAGGAAAAGAAAATATAAAGGGAAAGAAAATATCCATTATTTTACCTCTTTTATTCTCTCTAAAAATAGAGAGAATATATGGGAGATTGAAGGTATTTTTATAAATTTATAATTCTACCTATGATCTATCTGCGAAACACCATTCAGCTCATGCAACTAGAAACAAAAACATCACCCAGAGAATAGCCCTAATACACCATTCCAATAAAAAAAATTTCTTATCAATTTCTTTAGTCTTCTCCAACTGCTAATAACGGCTTCTATATGTAAACCTAGGATTATATGTATTAGTGCTTAGTTGATGTGAAAAATTGAATAGTCATAACTTTTGAAAATATTGATTTTATTATATTTAATATTGGCATATTTTTTTTCTTATTTAATTTTTTTTTTTTTTATGTTCTCTCTAGTTGGTTTTAATGAGTATATATTACTTGTTTTCTTAAATAAAGGGCAAAATAAGAAATATATCAAATAATAATTTTCTTTCCTTTCATATTTTGCTTTCCAAATAAGTAAAATAAAGTTATTTTCTTGTCTCTTTTTCATCCAAATGTAAGGAGGGAAAATAAAAGAAGGAAAATAAAATTTATTTTCTCTTCTTATTTTCTTTCTCCCTATATAGTTTCCCAAACATAGTGTAAAAGCTCACACTCACATGCACTAAGGCTAAATATGCCTTTATTTATAAGTTTCCAAGACCAAGGCCTAATAAGAAAGCATATGCCCCTTCCATTCCTACATCCCAACTTACTACGAAGTTCATTCATGATCTCTACATCAATGGACTTAGAAGAGCATTTATATGGCAATGCTTTTATTATGGAAACTTTGATCATAGGGCATACTTTTACTATGTAAGGTTGAATGGTGAAAATCTTATTCTTAACCCTCTAGGACCTAAAAGAAAATGGATACCAAAGAGATTTGAAGGTTAGAGACTCCTTTACCCAACACTTAAAATGGAGTATCCAAATATGAAGTAAATTAGTTTAAAGAAAGGATAAAAGCTTCAAGGAACAATTGGCATCAAGCCATATCTAAAGTGTAATATGTCTCTTTACTCCTTTCTATTTTAATTTGGATTTATATGCATTAATTCTAGGGAAGTTGTTATGAATTTTACATTTGGACAAAACTCTTAGCATAAGTAACTTTTTCTACTCCTTTCTCTTGTTAAAATTTTGATTCGTATGTTTGGATCAATTTTGTTAAGTATCTCCTAAATGGCTCTAATGTTTGGGGAAGACTTGTTAAAAAGAGGGGAGAATACTTTTGATCCTATTTAAGAATGCAAAGAGATAAAGGGAAATATCATATAGTTTTGGTTTGTATTTTTGGAAACATTTTTGAACAATTGGTATCTTTTGATATTTGTATTTTTTTTTTTTTTATGTTTATGGGTCTAGTTAATTAATTGGTGTCTCTTTGTAATTTAGGTTGGTATCCTTGGATTTTATAGTTTAGGACTTTTTCCTAAATCAATAATCAGGTAATCTTTTGATTTTAAATGTAGTTTTAGGTTTGCAATTGATAGTTAGTGCTTTATGGAATTTTTTTGTATGTTTAATTTTATTTTTTTTTCCCTTTTTCCACCCACCTTTTGTCATGATAACAAAAAGGGGAAGAATTTTTTGTAGATGTTAATAAAATGTCTTTTTTTTTTTTTTATGAAGAATCTTGGTTTTATCATCATTTAAAAAGGGAGAGATTGTTGGGGGAGATTATTAACCCTAAGGTTTCTCCTTTATATAGGTGTTTTGAATAATCCCAAAATTAAGAGAATTTCTATTCTTATGATTGGGTGTTTGTGCTTGAGGTTTTCTTAAAGGGTTAATACCTAAAGAAAAAGATAAAAGCACACCTCAAAGAATAATGCTTTGGAAGACATGCCAAAACCATAAGGAAAGGATGTTTGAAGAATTGTCTACCTAAGTATAGGGACATTTATTTGACCCTTAATATACTTTTAAAGATGGAGGCAAAGCATCTTAAAGCTGCAGGACTTAGGCATGCTGAAGACATTTGGTGTAAGACCAAAATGAGAAAAGAAAGATTGAAGCTCCTACAATCATAGAGGAAAATCAATATATAGGCATGGAAGGGAAATAATGACCATTGAAGTTGGACAATGAGCATGGGTGAAGTCTTACTCCTTTCTTTATATTATAAATGAAGGTAACTCTAATGACCTTGGAGAATATCGCAACAAGAGTTGAAGAAATTCAATAACCATTGCAAAAATCTTTTGGAAGCACCTTATCCAATATGTATAAGTTGATGATAGTGGATGAATATGCCAACGACCACAAAGGAAATTCAACAATCATAAGAAAAGTTCAATGGGGGCATTTTTTTTTTTTTAATCTCAACCAATGTGGCAAAAGTTCAATGGACATTGAAATTGAACATTAGAAATTCAGTGATTGTGGAAGGATTCAACAACTGTTGTATAGTGTCTAGTTTTTTCAAAAGTTGTCAAATTGCTCCATCTATCTCTACTGGCTAATTTTAAGGTTTTTAGATAAAATGACCCCTATATGAAGATTAAATAAGAAGAAGAACATCTTAAAAAGCTTACTATCTATTATGCAAATCTTTTTAGTGTTGCTTTTTTTTTTTTAGGTAGAGAAAACCTTGAGATTTTGTAACTAACTTCAAGTTAATGAGAGTAAGTTTTTCTTATATACTAATTTTATTTATTGCCTGTCAAGAGATCTACACACTTGCTAAAAATCTCTCTTTTACAAAGTGGTTAAGATTGGTATTATGCCTTGAAAAATATCAAGGGATGGGTTGCATCTCTTGTTCCTTCACTAAAAGAGAGAATTATAACGGTTTTTCCTTAACTTGTAAAAGGAAAGGTTATTCTTGAGTTTGGAAAAAGAAAAGTAAAAATGCCTAAGTAAGTACTTAAAAAGTGGACATAGGCACATTATTGAATCACTATAAAGTTTGTGCGTTTGATTTTCCTTCTCTCTCTCTCTCTCTCTTATTTCTCAATTTTTATTTGTAACCTAATTCTCCCCCTCTCCCTCTTAGGTTGTCTTCCTCACTGAGGTTTAACACCTTGTTCCATAGTGAATAGTCCAATTTTGAATGGGCCCATTCAACATGAAAATGAATGAAGATTTTAATGCAAAATACTTGAATGGACTAGCCCATGTTAGAATGACCTATTCAACCCTACAACAACTAGTTTTGCGTAATAATGGCCAGAAATTGCTATTACATTTTATGTGTTTTCAACTATTCAAATGGCCTTAGGGCTATCTAAGAGCATTTAATATGACTTATAAAAGGTTGTCTAACATATCATAATAACAAAAGAAGTTTCATCAAGCATTCAAGGTTTCAAGTCCTTCCTTTTTTTTTTTTCTTCATATATTAGGTTTCATATTTTAATGGGTTGGGTGTGTGATTATGAATGATCCTTCTTAAAAACTATTTGTATATCTTATGTGACAATCATCATTGATGTATTTGGAGTTTAGTTTCATAAGTTCATAATTGTGAAAGATTTAACTTGTATCTTGAATCATTAAGGAAGACTTGAGGTAGTTCTTAGAAAGTATCTTGCTTAGACTGGTGTTAAGCACGAAAGAACATTGGTTAGGTCTCTCTTGAGTCCGGTAAAAAGATAGTATAAAATTTCATTCTTAACCATCCAAATAATAGGTTGCAGCATATCCTTTTAAAAGAAAGTAAAAAGCTTCTTATGAGATTCTAAAGGAAATGATGAATGTAGGATTATTTTCGACCCTCTATAAATTATAATGCTATTCTCATTATCTTTTTCCTCCTCTTTTATATATGATTAAGCATAAAAATTCAAATTTTACAATATTTGCTATAACCCTATTCATCTTCCTAAGGCTCTATACAGATCAACAATCATCGCCTTAAGATGAATTTCCAATTACACTCGATATGGGATTCATTAATATATTACTCCAACCCAAAAGAAATTGTATTTTTCATAATTTAAATCGCTAGGATATACAAAATGAGTGAAACAATTTTACATTCTCAATTATTTTCCACTTTTATTTATTATATAATATTTTTTAAAAAATTAATGCAATATTTTAATAATTTTAAACCGCATTAATAAATTCATCATTAATTCATGTTTACTATTCATCATTAATTCACTTTTACCATCAAAAAAATTGTTAATATCAAAACATAAAAATATTATCATCAATTTCACCTTAATGTTATAAAAAAATTAAAAAATTTAATGTATTTGAATTCGAACAAGTCAATTCACTTTTATCATCACAAAAGGACTTAATATCAAAAATAAAAATATCATCATTAATTTCCGTTTCAGCATCCTAAAACTTCGTAATGTCATAAAAAAAATAAAAATTTAAAATTCAACGTATTTAAATCAAAATACTGAACTTAATAGCATAAAAAAAAACACAAAATTTAAGGGGCTTCAAGATATGTTTTGCCCAATTTTACGTACTCATCCTACGAAAATACAAAAAGAAAATAAAAATATTAAGAGCAAATGTAGCTATTAACGTTTCCATTTGCATAAACGTTTCCATTTATGCAGATGGTAAGGCCAGATACGTTCTGTAAAAGCAACTACAAACCTGATAGGCCTATACAATAGACAAGCAACTGAGAACATAAATTTTGAAGCAGCAGCAGCTGTTTTCTTATTAATTTTCTGCTCAAAGTAGTGCCTACATGCAAGCAGAACTGCTGGGCAAAAGCATATCACCCTGAGGCACGACAAAAATTCACATTCAATCAGTTTCAGATACAATGAAAAAGTTTAAATTACTACTGGAACAACTTGATATCCGACTTCTACAGAAAAATAGGGCAACTACATCATTGTAGATAAAACCAACCAACCCAAATGAGCTCCCAAGGTGGCCAACAAACCACAATAATTGCCAATGAGATCAACTAATCCATCGCCCTCATGAGAACATTACACCAATTTTCTTAGCAAAATCATCTCCATCTTCATCATCTACATATTCCTCTTCCACCTCCGCATTTTCACCTTCCTCAAAATATTCTCCTTCATCAAGTTGCTCGTATTCATAGTCTCCCTCCCTTTGATCATCTCCTTCAAATTCATGATCTTCAATACCATCATCAACAATCATCCCATCTTCAGTTTCATGCTCACTTGGATTAGGTAGTTGAGAAGAATACTGACCTACTGCATCATCTTCAGCATTTTCTACAACTGTTGCGGACTTAGATTCTTCCTCACTTTTTAACACTTGCTTGCTAGCTTCATCATTCATGGAAGAAAAGACACCTTTTGTCTCTGCAACTGCTGCATTATTGGAGTTGACAAGCAAGTTTTTCTTACTCCCTTTCTGATTAGGGTCATACTTATGGAGAGAAGATATTCCACTACCAGAAGCTGCTGCCTCAACCTCTCTTTTTCTCTTTAGAATCTCACTAAGAGGCATTGGCCCTTGAAATGAAAGATCACCTTCAGATGGCTGATAATCTTCAAACTGTTTTCTCTTTCCAAGTGACTGCTGCATCCTACCCTCTGTACATTTTGCACCTTTCAGCTCTGCTAGACTTTTAGGACCAGCAAAATCAGTACTTCTGACATCAGTTATTTCTCCTCTCATTCTAAGACCTCTAAGATTTCTCCCTTCATTATTGTAGTCCTCTTCCCCCCTCAATTTTATTCTGTCACGAAACCTCCCATAATGGGATGACATCTGAGACCTCCCTGGTGACAATCTGCCTCGGCTCCTCCTGTCCATTTCCCTTTCTACATGCAGATCATTAACATTGGGAGATCTTCCTGGAAGCTTTATTCTACCACGAAGGCGACTACTAATGGAATTCTCATGTGAGGTTAAATTATGGGAGTCCCTTCGTGAAGAACCGTGGTAACCTCTCTCCTCAACACTTTTGTCAGAGACAAAATCGTGACTTACAACAGATCTCAAGCCATTAACTCTCCTCTGTTTTGATAAACGATAACGCAGATCTGACTCATCAACGAGTTCAGGGCTACCTGCCTTTGAATAAGCTCTCTGTTCTAGATGAGCTGGCCCCACTAACATTCTGTCTGATGAAGCTCTATGCTGTTCCCAATCATACTGTCCTTGCATGTGCTCATAGGTGTCATAGACTCGTAGGTCATGATATGTTTCTTGGTCCATGTCAGCCACTGAACTATAATCAACAGAATGGCTCATATCGTATTCATCCACAGTGTTCAAGTTCCTTCCTTCATGACCTCTTGTCCTTCCATATTGATCTTCACCATGGTAAAAGTCAGCATTTCTCAGCTCATCAACTACAAGAACATCAAAACCAGGAGAGGACTCCCTCAGAAACTCATCAGCATCCTTACCATTTTGGATACTATGATCCTCTGGCAACTGTGACTGATGCAAACGATTCAAACAGCTCGAGTTTTCATTGACAACAAGAGGAAGATTTGTTGCTTTGTATTTACGAAGATCATCATCCATGCTTTTAGATGGCAGAAAGTTCCTTTCAACCCCTACTCCCTTTTTTGGTGGGCCAATTTCTACTTTTGGTATAGATTTAGCTTCAACAGCTGCTTCAACTCCCTTCAGGAAAATTGATTGTGGAATCTTCTGCTCTTGAGTCAACTTTTGAGGACCACCAGAAGCTTTCTTTAGAGGTGGGAGATCATTACCAGCAGGCACCATTGTTTGTGACACTTTGTTACCGGTAGGATTTGCCCCATGCAAGAATGCACATCTATCACCTTTTAAGCAGAGTCCCTTCTGGAAAAAAATACATGGGACTGCTTGTTTACCTGAATTTTGATGAGTGTGCATGGAAGGTGCCACTGCCGTAAGTGGTGAAGGCAAAGAAGGTCCAGCAGAAGCAGACACTTGGGTTCCAAACAAGCCATCAAGGGGCTGAAATCAGAATATTAACATTGAATGTCCACAAGCTTGAAAAAAATTAATTAAATTAAATTAAATTAAATGTTATTGTCAATAAAAAGAATTACTAAATTACTCTTCCAATTTATAACAAACATTTCAATACCTTAAATGAAGGGTAAAACGCAATAAATTTATAATGCCAAATCAAAACAAGAGATACTTACTGGATGACGAAACCCACACTTTGGATTCAAACAATTCCCATTCAACCAGAAGTAACAATCCCTTGGGTTGACCCGGGCATATTCACTATGGCGATACTCACATTCACTTCCCTGTTGACAAAAGTTGTACATAAGGGCACAATACCAACTGAAATGGATGGTTAAGCTTAAAAAGCACCAGAAAGCAAACAATTCCATCACTAAATTCTAGTGATCAAAGCCTAGTTAATTCCACATATTGACCCTCTGGGCAGTAACGCCAGATAACTTAAAGTTCCTTCCCAAGCAAAGAGTTAGAGAGACTGCCAATCGATTGGGTCCTTACAAGTGAATAGTATTAACAAAACTAATCTGCAACATTACCGTCCTATTCTACGGGAAAAAAAAAAAGAGTTTCATTTTGTGTTCACATTTCCACGTTCGACCCTTGAAAAGAAGCGATCACATGCTGAGTTGGTAACTAAGCAACATAAAATTGCAAAATAACATAACTACGTTATCTTCAAAAAATCAAACTTCAACAAAAATAAACAGGATTAGGTTCCAACTCAACAAAATTCTAGCAAATAGGGAGCTAAATAACTTCTCCATATCAATACACAAGAATCAATATATGAAAAATATAAATCAGATGAATCTAAAAATCAGATTGATTATATATACTCATCGAATTCGCAAGGGTATCTCCTAAGAACCTAATATAAACCCTAAAAAAAAAAAAAAAAGATCCAACATAAACAGAACCTGTTACAATGAAGCTAAATCGTAAATCTAAAACCCTAAGTAGAAACAAACACAAGATCCCTCCAAAAAATATGATGCAAAAAGGAACAGAAAGAACAAAAAAACCGAAAGAAAAATAGAAGCAAAGACCTTTTTGCAAGTTAAAGGAGAAGCAAGAAAGTAAACGCAATCAGTATTCCTTTTCAAAGCCTCTTCTTCTGCAGATGGTGCTGCCGTTGTGGCTGCTTGTTGCTGCTGCTGTGTGGCTGCAATCATGGCGGCTCTTCTCTATAAAAACCCAAAACCAAGATCGATTGAACTGCAGATCGAATTATAAGAGAGAACTAGAACCGATCCAAGAATCCAAATCTATCGAAGAAAGAGGAAGAAAAAGAAAAAAAAAATAAAGAGCCGCCGCGGCCACAGAAAAAGAGACAGGATGAGATAAAGGTAGACAAAGCACTAAACTACGAATTGAATGAGGAAGCAACAGCCTAACCCTGTGCGAGAGAAATTAATAAAGAGAAAAGAAAAAACAAGAAATTTAATTTTTTTTATTTAAATCTCTTAGCTATAAAAAAATTCAAATTCATTCATTAAGGTTGAAAAAATAATAAATTAAGATAAATTAAGAGTGTTTTAATAATTTAATATTTTATATATTTTTTAAATTTATATTTCTCTTTAATTTTTTAATTCTCTTTATTTATTTTTTTCATTATTTATAAATCAAATAAAAAATAGTTATAATTTCTCTTTTTTTTTTTTCCCTCTAACTTCTCACCGTTCAAACAAAATAAAGGTAAAGAAAGAGATGATCGGTTTCGCTCTTGTTCAAAAATGAAAGATGTATTTATTTGTTGCCTTTTGTTGAGTTAGGGGTTTGGGGACTGTGCGCTGTTCTCTTTCGTGATGCTATGATGCCCTTCCATTATATATATATATATATA
>CATIWR010526076.1:0-10333 GCA_949677035.1 Omphalea diandra | reverse complement strand
ATAATTATCTTACATTTTGGCCTAATTATAGGCTTGTATACAAGGAAAGTTGGTCTGTATATAAGATTGGTTCTCTGCCTTTATCATATATACATATTTTTCAAAATTCTTCAAACTCTTTTCTTCTTCTCATTATTTACATCGTATCAGAGCTTTGATCCAATATGGCTCTTGTTCCTCTCTCTTCATCGTCTTTTTCCTCCTCTAATTCGTCCATCAATTCTTCTTCTTTCTTCTCTATTAAATTGAATTTCACTAACTATTTTGCGTGAAAAACTCAATTCGACCCTATCTTAAACTTTCAAGATTTGCACGGTTTCATTGATGGAACAAAACCATCACCTTCTAAAACCATCCTTACTTCAGATACAGATCCCACTCCAAAACCAAATCCAGAATTTGTGGATTGGTTCAAAAAAGACCAGCTCCTTCAATCATAGCTTCTGGCATCCTTAACCGAGGAGGTGTACCCCTTCTTTTGTTGTTTGGCAAGCTCTATCCAATGCCTTTGGTGCAATTTCCATGAAACGTCAACTCCAATTGCATTTCAAACTTCAAGAACTCCGCAAAAATGACCTTTCTGTTTCGACCTATCTCCACAAGGCCAAATCTTTAGCTGATCAACTTAGCGCTACTGGTCGTCCTCTCTTTACCGTTGAATTCAATGAAATCATGTATAGGAATCTTGGTTTTGAATTTCATGTCATCATTACTAATCTGAATCTTCGCCCAGAGCCAGTCTCCTTTTATGAGCTCCATGGCCACTTGGTTGCTCATGAACTTCTTCTCAAAAATCTTCATCAGCCTATGGTGAATCTCAATTTGAAGAGTAATGCACCTCTTCTTCCTACTCCACCATCTAGGCCATGGTCCCCTACTCCTTCTACAAATCAAGGCAATTCCAATCGTCGTGTCACTTGTCAAATCTGTAGGAAGTCGAATCATTCAGCCTTGAACTGTTGTCGGTGTTACAATTGTGACAACAATGGGAGCAATATTTTTTGTAATTCTTCATATGCTCCTCGCCCTCAGTATCATCCTAATATGGCTCGCAATCAATCTCTCATAGTTCACATGGCTCACACACAATCTCCCACTACCGCACAAGTCTTCTGGTTCCCTGATATAGCGGCTAATTACCATGTTATTGCTGACTCTCAAACTATGATAGTCATCAATGAATACACTGGTACTAATAAACTTTATAAGGCCTGAAAATTTCTTATCTTGGTATTAGTTATCTTTATTCTCCTGCTTGCACTCTTAAATTGAATAATGTTTTATGTGTTCCTAATATTACCAAAAATTTGTTAGTTGTCCGAAAATTTACCTCTGATAATTCAGTTTTCTTTGAATTTTGACCATAATATTTTGTGATCAAGGACCAGTGCACCAAGAGAATTATGATGCAAGGCCCAAGTGACGATGGCGTTTATAAGTTAACAAGTCTTCGTCCTACAGCTCATCAGGCAACCGTGGCTCCTTCCATGGACGACTGGCATAGGCATCTAGGCAATTCAAACATCTCTAAGTTATCTGTTTTGTTAAAACAAAATAAAATTTCTATTTTGGATTCTTTGTTAACTCCTTGTTCTAGTTGTCGTTTAGGTAAGTTATCTCGTGTTTCATTAGCTTCTAAAGAACCTACAAGTTCAAATCCATTTAATATTATTTTTTCTGATGTTTGAGGTCCTACTCCCGTGCAATCCAATATAGGTCATCATTACTTGGTCATATTTGTTGATGATTTTACATGATTTACCTGGATATATTTTATGAAAGCCAAAAGTGAAGTTTTTGACATATTTTGCAATTTGAACAGCTTATCAAACGTCAATTTGGTAAAGATATACTTGCTTTTCACTCGGATTGGGGTGGCAAATATCAACGTTTACACCAATATTTTAAGAAAAATGGCATTAATCATAGAATTGTCTGCCCATACACACATGAGCAAAATGGTACTGCAGAAAGAAAAATTCGTCACTTGGTTGATACTGACTTAACTCTTTTAGCTCATGCACACTTACCTTTGAAATACTGGAACTACGCTCTTGAACAAAGTGTCATGATTATCAATATCTTACCATCTGATGTTTTGCACAAAATTTCACCTTTTTTCAAATTATTTTCTAAGGATCTGAATTATTTATCTATTCACCCTTTTGGTTGCAGTGGTTTTCCACTTCTTCGCCCGTATAATGATCATAAATTTACTTTACGGACAACAGAATGTGTTAACTTAGGGTAAAGCCCCTTTCATTCAGCTTATCAGTGTCTTGATTATAAAACAAGACGCATCTACTTAGCCAAACATGTTCGATTTCACACTCAAACCTTTTCATATGCTAGTCGGCCTACCACTTCTTCACTAGAGCGACAAGCGGATCCCATTTGGCTAACTGTCACTTGTACACTGTCGGCCTCACATGGTCCTTCATTAGGTACTTCTTTTTCTTCAAATTCTACACCTTCTCTATCTCAATCTCTATCTAAAACACCTATGAAAAGTCTATCTTCACCACAATCCTCTCCAACTAAAACTAATTTATCTTCTGCCATCTTCTCCTCTCCACCTTTCTTATTTTAATCGTCCAAAGGATTATAGCTAGCTGTTGATCTCTTTTCCTATCCAAATTCCCTCAGACCTAAACCACAAATTCAATCACCTCACCTGATACTTAACAATCCAAACACATCACTACCTCCTCCTGTCGACCCAACTAATCTGCCTAAACCCACTACTACCTTAACCTGCACCCACTCTATGAAACTTCGGCCCAACCCACCACGCAAACATGTCTTTGCTGCCACCATGTCACCTACCCAGGAACCAAAAACATTTATTCAAGCTAATAAATTTCAGGAATAGAAAGATGTTATGCAGCAAGAAATTTCAGTTTTACTTCAAAATCAGACTTGGGTGTTGGTTCCCCGACCTCCTAAGGTTAACATCATTCAAAACAGGTGGATCTATTGGGTTAAGAGGCATTCCAAAGGCACCATTGAATGCTACAAAGTTCGTCTTATAGCAAAGGGGTTTACACAGCGATCAGGCATTGACTATACAGAGATATTTTCCCCGGTTGTTAAATTTACAACAATCCGTCTCATCTTGTCTATTGTTATTTCGCTTTAATGGGACACGACAGTTAGATATATCCAATGCCTTTCTCCATGATTTCTTAGATACAGACTTATACATGGAGCAACCGAAGGGTTTTATTGATCAAAGGCGGCCTCATCATGTTTGTATACTTCAGAAATCACTTTATGGCCTCAAGCAAGCTCCACGTGCCTGGTTTGAGAGACTTAAAGCTTTTATGCCCTCTGCTCAATTTCAGTAAACTGAGGCTGATCATTCATTATTTGTTTACACTAAAGGACCTAACAAGTTGGTTGTGCTTGTTTATGTTGATGATATTCTTATTACAGGTTCAGATTCTCCTTTCATTGAGTGGTTTGTTGCCACATTGGTCGCTACCTTCCCTGTTCGTGATCTTGGTGACATTCATTACTTCTTTGGTATTGAAATAACACAACTGGTTGATGGCTATCTTCTCTTTCAAAGTAAATATATTGCTGAAATACTTCAAGCGACACAAACGTTGGATTTCAAACCTTGTCCCACACCAATGGCTACTACTCCTAATTTGAGCAGATCCATGGGAGAGTTGTTGCCTTCATCTCAAGAGTATCTCCAAATGGTTAGGGCACTTCAGTATCTCACTCTCACACGACCGAATATTGCATTTGTCGTCAACAAGCTAGCTCAATTTTTACATTGTGCGACTGAGGTCCATTGGCAGGCTTGTAAACGGTTGTTGCGTTATTTATAGGGCACTTCACATTGTGGACTTTGGCTTTGTCCGTCCATTGCTTTATCCCTTCAGTGCTATTCAGATAGTGACTAGGCGGGCTATCCCGATGATCGTCGTTCCACTGGTGGGTATTTAGTGTATTTTAGGAGGACTCTCATATGTTGGTCTAGTAAGAAACAACTCACTGTTGCTAGATCAAGTACTGAGAGTGACGATAAAGCGTTAGCTAATGCTACCGTAGAAATTATATGGTTAAGTACACTACTTCGAGAAATTGGCCATCTTCCTTTGCAACCTGCCACTTTGTGGTGTGACAATGTGAGTGTCATTTACCTCACTTCAAATCCAGTATTACATGCTCGAACAAAGCATGTCGAGATTGATTGTCACTTTGTTCGGGATCAAATACGACAAGAAATTATCCAAATTCGGTTCACTAAAAGTTCGAATCAAATTGTGGATATATTGATAAAACCGTTGGGCCAGATTCTTTTCATCACATTTGAGCAAGATTTGCCTACGGTCATCCGATGCTTCGCTTGAGGGGAGTTGTTACTGATATGAATATTTTTAAATTCTTTATTTAGTATTTATCTTCTAATTGTAGTAAGTATCTTCATTTTAGTTAACTCAATTATAGGCTTGATTTAGTTTCATTATAGGCTTGATAATTATCTTACATTTTGGCCTAATTATAGGCTTGTATACAAGGAAAGTAGGTCTGCATATAAGGCTGATTCTCTGCCTTTATCATATATACATATTTTTTAAAAGTCTTCAAACTATTTTCTTCTTCTCATTATTTACACACAGTACATATATGAATACACATTTATACATATCTAATTTTTATAAATAGAACTCAACCCAGTAGTTAAAATCATACTTTTGAGCCTAAAAATAGTTATTTTGATTTCTTAGACTGCTCTTTTCCCTTAGGTTAAGCACACTCTACTCATCTAGCCTTTAAATATCTTATCGAAATATCGAAATATCTCATCTAAGAAATAGTTTTTATCATCACTCCTATAAGAGCAAATAGAAAATTATTAAATATAATGTTTAAAATCCCTTTCCTTTACATACTATTCCCATTATTATTATTATTATTATTATTATTATTATTATTATTATTATTATTATTATTATTATTATTATTATTATTATTATTATTATTATTATTATAACCATGTGAAGCAAGTGAAGGAATGCACGCATATGTCTATGATATACATTTAAGTCCTATATAAAACCCAAATTATATTTTGTTATGTCATACCTAATTAGAAATTATTGTTAAAGTATAATTTCTTTATATATTGTTATAATGCTTGTTTAATTCCTTTTTGTTACTGTTTCTTATGTTGTTATAATTGCCTTTTTATTTTTATTATGTTTGCATCCTCTGGTAGAATGATATCTAAAAAGGGTAACTATTAATATAAGCAATACCACTGGAGATTGAATTATGGGTTGGAAATCTTAAAGTGCCCATCACCTTCCTCAATGCATGCTCGATTTTGAACTTAAGTAATGATGATACTTAGTCATCTACACTTAATGATTCAATAGCAAAGTAATGATGATACTAAGTCATCTACACTTAATGACTCAATAGAAAAGTAATGAGGATACTAAGTTATCTACTCTTAATGATTCAATAGAAATGATATTTATAACTTGACTTGAAAATTCGACCTAATCCAAAATTAAAGGAGACTCAAAGAGTTAGTGTAATTTGTGGGTCAATTTGAATTGATATTACCTCTATTTGACTTGTAAATTAATCCGAGTAATTCAATTTAAATTAATTAAAATATTTAATTTATTTAAAATCAAAGTAATATTTTTATATTTAAAATTTAAAATAAATCATCAAAAATCTAAAAAATGACTTTGTTTTTTTTGTATCTTAACTCGATGGCTCAACTCAACTCAATCAATTACCTAAAATGATACAATTCAGACTCACCATCTAATTTACCATCTTTATGATCCAACCATTAACCAAATATGTTCCAACATTGCTGGTAGATGGCAAGTTTAGAATCTCTAAACTAATACCCTATGACTAGTTTTGTATTCGTATGTATTTATGTTATAGACACCTTATTTGAAATGAGATGAAGGCCTTATTTGTAGCGATAAATAAGTTTAAAATTATATATGTTATTTCCTCCGTCCAATTTTGGATCATTTTTCTTTTTAATATGTCAAAAAATATAAACCACTTTCCTTTTTTAATTATTAATTTAATAATTAAATGTTTAAAATACCGTTCATTAGCTAACATAAATATCAACACTTATAATTCATTTTCACTCTCTTAACTTTTTTTTCTTTTTGAGAATGTTCACTCTCATAACTTTGAAATTGTAGATTATTATACAAATTTTTATTTGAGTTCCGATGCATAATACTTTTTTATTTCAATCTCAAAAATTACTTCATTTTTATCCTTACAACTCATAAATGAATTGACAAGAATTATTATACAATGCATTAAAAATACTACTAAAGCATTTTAATTACAAAAACTGAATTTTTTAATCCTTATACAAATTGAAAAGTGGTCTATCAAATTTGGATGAATGAAATATATAACAACTAAAAAGCTTTATATATGCTCCATTTATTTCATTTTACTTGACATTTTGAGTGTATGCATCAAAATTAAAGAATTATTAAATCTCTTTAATGAATAGAATAAAATCACTTAACTGCTTTTATTTTGATTTAATTAAAACTCATTCTCTCACATAATAAGAGATATTAGAATGGTTCACAAGAATAACTTTAATAAAAATGGAAAAGGTTAAATTAAAAATGGAAAAAAAATACAGAAATATATTTGAATTTTCTAAAACATTAAATAAAATAAAAAAAAAGCAAAAACTTGAAAATATCAAATAAAATAAAATGGAGAGACCTTTTATATATATATATATAGACACACACACACTTTATTCTTGTTAAATTAATGAGTCCTATCAAAATTTATGAAATGTCAAGATGCCTTTGTTTAATGCTGCCTCTACTCCGTCATGGTCCTGTTTCCACTATAAACACTAACTTTATCAAACCCAGCTTCCAAAATATTCCTATTATCTGCCCCTGTTAGCAGTATCTCAATGTCTGTTTATCCGTCTGTTTCCTTATCTCTGTCTCACATGCCAATTAATAATTAATCCGAAAGTGCCTCCTCATCTTCTTCTGGACTCTAGACGACGATACCCACCTCACCGTCAGACAATCCTTATCCACCGCTGCCGACGACACTCAAACGCAAAGTCCAAGCTTGAATCTTTTATTCTATGTTTGACAAATTTATTAGGGAGAAAAGAAAATAAAGAGAAATAAATTTTATTTTTTTATTTATATTTTTATATTTAGATAAATAAGAAATGAGAGAAAATAAATTTTATTTTATTTTATTTATTTTTTTCATTATATTTAAAGAAACAATGAGAAAAAATAAATTTACTTTCCTCATTCAATTGAAATATTAAAAGCCAAAAAGTAAATTCATTATAATTTCATTTAATCTTTACATTTTCTTTTTATTTTAAAAAGAAAAAAATAAAAATTATTTTCTTTCTCTTTTTATTTTTCTTTCATTTTCAAACAATAAAAAAATATAATTTTTTTATTTTCTCTTTTTTTCTTTATTTTCATTTCTCTCTTATTTTACCTATTTTCAAACAAAAGGTTTTTACCTATTTTCAAACAAAAGGTTAGAAAAATTGATCAAAACCAATGAAACAACTTCGTTTTTCTCTTTACAAAAAAAAAAAAAAGAGGCTAATTTAGCTTCCAATGATCCAAAATAGAAATTAACGTCACATATTTTGAGCTTATGCTCCCTCCTTCAACTATGGGCTTTCATTTCTTGCGTCGATTTTCTCATTGAAGTGTGAGTTGTCACGAATTTAAGGTCTATAAAAAAAAAATGTCCATGATTCTAAATACGAGGTGCTTTTTATGCTTTAGGGTTTGTAAATTGGTGTTTTTGGAGCTATAAGTGATTATTTTATTGGGTTTTGTTTATAGGCTCATATGCCTTATTTGATTTGTTTTTATTGTCTGGTTTGTGCGTTGGCAAGTTTTTTTTTTATTATTACAGATTATATTTTCTCCATTTTTTCAGTTGTTTTAGGTTGTGAATTTAGTAGACACTGTATGAATGGAATCTCATATTGTGCTCATTTTTTTACTATTTAATTAACTAAAATAGCTAATGGAAATAATACCCAAAATATTTTATTTTGCTTTTATAAAATAAAAAATAGAATAGAATATTAACAGCAAATCTGATCACATTAAAAAATAGGAATAAAATCATATTTTAAAAATTTTAATATTTTTATTTAATATATTTATATATAAAAAGAATAACGAGATATTTTTAAGTTTTTTGAATTTCATTTTTTAAATTTTAAATTAAAATTAAAATACTAAACATGAAAATAAAATTAGAATTATATTCTATTTCTATTTGTTGATTGGTGTACCAACATGCTCTAAGATAAGTTTCAGAGATGTAATCACATCTTATCCTATCAAAAAGCCAAATACAGTGAAAGCAAACAATTGAAAATAATAATAATAATAAGAGAAGATTAAAAAATAAAAATAAAACCGTATAAAGTTGTTTGAATGCAACTTTTTTACTCAAAATAGTGTTAATATTTAAATTTTATCATCATTAAATTTTAGTATATATATACAATTCTAACCTCAAAATAGTAACATACAGTATCATACATAATTATTTCATTATTTTCTTATGCTCAATCAAAAGGGAATCTAATCTCATCATATTGTCATAGATCATGCATAGGAGACATGAAGGCCGAAAAAAAAAAATTTATTTTTTTTAAAAAAAAAAATTGAGAGGAAGAAAAGAACCAGCTCTAAGGACAGAATGGTCTACCCAAACGAGTCCTATGGCTGGGAATAGTAAAATGTCTCAACCTCCCTTCTTGCTCCGTCAAGTACCCTTCACAAAGAAAAGCTTTGGAAAACTTATCTTCCACCACTCTATCTACGTCATGAACAAACACATCCGTCTCTCCGCTCTCTCTATTCCTCGCCATCAACCCCGCCGTGTAAATCGCCGTCATCCTCCCCGGCGCTTCGTCATGATACCCAGTAGGCGCGTCCACCATGATCAAGTCCCATTCTATATCATACACATCGCTAGGAAACCCTTTCAGTGAAAGTTGACACTTGGAAAATCTTGGATCGCTAACAGCTTTACAGTCCTCTCCCTGTCCTGTCTCCATCAGCCCATCTGCTTGGTGCAGTTTGGTGTCGTAGCTCACATGGTAGGATTCTAATGTTGGCTGTTTCTCTTTGATCTGATCTATCCAGAACTTGTTCTCTTCAAGGAAAACTGTGCGGCCACCATGGTTGAGAGATTCCCACATGAGACTGTCATGGCCCAGGCCAAAGACAAGGAAGTTGCAGGGTGATTTTTTCTCGAGGACTCTTAGAGTGACAGAGATTTCTTTGAAGGTTTGTTGGGGAGTGACGTTTGTTGTTGCATAGTGGACGAGTGCATGGGCTAATGAAGGTGGGGTTTTGGTGCATGTTGGGGTCAGAGGAAGTGAAGGACAAGAAGGTGAGGGTGGTGATTCGGGTTCCGGATCAGTCTTCAAGCTTGTTGATGAATTTGATAGGTGGGTCTCTGGTCTGGGTGGTGAATTTGATTGGGGAGATAAAAGGTTAGCCCAAATTATCAAGAGGAGAAGGGAAAGGAAGAAGAAGCAGTAAAGGGAGAGCTTGATGTTAATGGGAGATGGAGGTTTGGACCTCATTGATCTAAGAGTGTGATAATTTTCTAGAGAGGGAGAAAGAGGAAGCCGATGAGTAGTTCAGTATTGGAGGTTGAATTTGGTGCACCTTAAAGGAAGAAATGTTGCGACGGGTGAGCGTCGTGGCGCAAGTAGAGGAGTCAAAGACATTATTAAATTTTGTTTTCTTAGAAGAAAGGATTGGCAAAAGGATGGGATAATTTAATTTGCAAAATTTTTTCGTTTAGGTCTTTGGAGGGAGTGAAAATATCTTACTAGAAAAGAGAAAATTCATTTTTTTTTTTTGAAACTGAGTTTTTCAATATATCTTCATTTTAAAGGGGTTTAAACATATTAATTTGCATATATATTATCGAATTTATAAAAAATTATTTTTGATATAAATTTAAAAATTACTTCTGACTTTCTGATTATACCTAAAATGTGAATCAAGCAGATTCAAAATTATTCTTTTTTAAGAAAAATTATTTCAAATGGAATAAACTTAATTTGAAATTGAGTATTACATATTTTTAATTGAAGGAATCATGTTCAATTTATTTGAAAAATAAACTTTTACTATTTTCAATTAACAAATTTGAAATGAATATTTTTCAATAACAATTTCATAGCACATGAATGAGTCCCTAATGAAGTTGATAGTTATTCTACTTACCAGCAAATCCATATATATATATATATATATATATATATATA
>CATIWR010526012.1:0-15017 GCA_949677035.1 Omphalea diandra | reverse complement strand
AAATTAATAAAATTATTCTCATATAAGAATTTAATTTCTCATAATTAAATACATTAGATTAAATCAAGTCACATAATGTTCTTAATTAAATTAAATTAATCATTAACTTAAGGGTATTTTTGTTAATTTTAAGTTAACATTTCATTCTATTTCATTGCAAACAAACAAAATTAATCTCAAACCATTTCTTTCCATTCCTACCATCTCAAACACAAATATAATTTAATACTTTCTTTCCAAACCAAACTCATTCATTTTATTTCATTAATAATTCATCAATTCCATGGAAAAAATAAAAATAAAAAAAAGAGAAAAGAACACGTTTTGGCCAAAAGCCCAAAAACAAGAGCAAAATCATCTTTTCATTTTCAAACTCATGTAGGGTGTTTCAATATATGGGTTTGGAAGAGTTTAGAAAATTTTTAGAAACTCATTCATTTCACTCCAATACCTCTTATCCAAACATAAAACTATTTTATAAATCAATTTCTTTCATTTCAATTCTTTATAAACTCTAAATCCAAACAAGGATTAGAAAACTCAAAAAACCATAAATCGGAGACATGCCGAAAAAATTAAGAAAAAGATTTCAGATCTGCAAACGAAAATATAATGGAGAAATTCCTGAACAAGATCAAAATAAAACATAAATAAACCACACCAACACACAAGAAAAATATATAAAAAAAGAGAGGAAAATGAAAAAGATCATCAACGGTGGCCAAAGCCACCGGTGATCTCTCCTGTAGAGCACGATGAAGGCACACAACATAGAGAAAGAAAAGAGGTTCTAGCGAAAGTAGTCTTTTACCCAAATTGTTGAAACTTTTAGAAAATTTGCATGCAATTTAGAAGAAAACCTTGCAGCATTTCTAGGGTATAAAGCTTGGAGCTGGTCCTCCATTGATGAGGTAAAGGGGTCATGAGTGAGTGATCGGATTCGTGATTAAATTGAGATGAGATTGAATTAGAGTACTAATTAATAATTTAATATTATAAGATGGTGATATTGCTAAAGCTACTTTTATTATTGTCAGAGCAAGAAATTTTTACATGGACAATATTAGCCTTTTTTTAAAACAATATTTTCATTATAAAATTAGAGAATAGAAAATGAATAACAATTAACCTTAGCTAATATAAGAAAATATATATAAAAAAAAAACTTAACTTAAGAATATAATAAAAATCAAGACCCAAAAACTACTTAAAAAAATTTCATTGATCATCTTGAGAAATCTACTCAAAATCATCTCTATCAGCTTTTTACGTATTTTTTCTGATAAACTTTTGTTACATCATTTTATGATTTATAATTTTCTTCACCACTTAAAAATTGTGTATCTTCCTATAAGGTAGATACTAAAATATAGTTTTTTCCCTTTTATTATATATTTATATAGATTTATTGAAAGTGTAAGCCGAAACTTCATTACTTTAAAATAATACATTTTTTGAAAATATTTTATTTTATTTCATTTCATGGAATACATAATATTTGATATTAAGAATTAAATAAAATCTAAAATAATTCTGCAAAATGCTTGGAACAATGACTAGTCATAATATAGATAAATAGATATAGATTTAAAATTAATGTAAAATTAGAAGTTTTCAATGTAATCGAAAAACCTCCTCTTTGTTTTAAAATTATGATATAATATAAAATTATTTTGTTAAAAATTTGTGAAAATTAAAAAATAAGTTATTATATTTATATAGATATAAATTTTTTAATGAAAAATAAAAAATTATTTTTTTAATTTTTCGAAATATAATCAATATGTAGAAAATAACTTTAAATTATTTTTTATTGCTTTCTTTTACCATCAAAGTGGAAATTATGAAAAAAACATAAAATAACTCTATTATTTCTAATATAAACTTTTATAGATTGAGCTCAAATTTCTATTTAGTGTGCTTTTTCCTTCTCTTTTCAATACTTAGTTGATTTTTTTTTTAAAAAAAAAAGGTATTAACTAGAAACTAGTATGAGATATTGAATATTTTATTGGTAGTCTTTCAAACACATAGTCATAGATCCACGCCACAGTCACACCATCTTCTCTTCCTTTACTTTTCAATTTATCTTGTTTTTCTTTGGATTAATCTTTCTTTTTTTTTTTTTTATATTTAAAGATTATTTTTTATTTTTATGTATTTAATTTTACTTATTTTATAGTTTATATATTAAATCTTTGTTATAACTCTTTTATATAAAAAAATATAATGTATTTTTATTTTGATTCATTTTCACTTTATCATATTTTTTTTGAAAAAATACTTCATAATATTTTCATTTAAAAAATTTAACAATTTAATGATATAAATTTTAAAATAAATGTGCAAAACTTACCATGCAAAAGTTTCATTATTATATTTTTATATTTTTAATTTTAATTTAATATTATTTATTTTAAAAAAATATTGATTAAGAAGATAATAATAATAATAATAATAGCAACAACTAAGTAGTGAATAGACTCTGAATGTGTATGCTTTATAAATTTTTAGTTAAAAATAATTTTTTGACTTTATCATATTAACATATTTTCTAAATGAAATTTTATTTTTCATAGTAAATATTTTAAAAAATAAAAAATTAATTTTTGCATAAGTAAATAAATTCTATTCTTTTTTTATTTGAACGAAGAAGTCAAAATGCATGAAAGAAAAAACAGTTACAAATTTCAAAGTGTTGGATTCACCCAAAGTCGAAGAGAAAACAAATGAAAAATAGTACAAATTTTAGTAAATTATGGTTTTCTCTTTTAAGAGCTTTTTAAGATAAACAAAAGATATAACTAATAGTTGATAACAATTTAATGTTAATTGTTTGATAATTATATCTAACAATTACTGTTAATTCATAAAATAATTAATAAGGGTGTGTTATTAATATTTTATGTAATAAATTGAATAAATAAAAATATAATAAAACAATATATTTTTTATAAATTCTCATAAAGTATGATTTCAAAATTTAGAATGCTATGATTATTAATTTGTATTTATAAAATCTTAATAATTATATTTTGTTAGTGTTTATTAGTAAATATGTCAATATATTTTTAGTAATTAAAATATCCTAATATAATTTTTTCTAAAACTTATATATATTTAAAATAAATTATTTCTAAAACTTGTATATATTTAAAATAAATTATTTTTATATAAATAGTTAAAATAATATAATTTATAGTTAGTACCTAAAAAATAAAATGTTAAGAATAACAATGGAGTAAGAATTATTTTGAATTTTCTTTGATTATTACTGGGAGATTTTGAAAAAAAAAAAAAAAACAAAATCTAGATAGGAATTGATAAAAATTATAGCTAATTGAATTATATCCTTTATCAACTATTATTTTATATAGTTTCTCAAATAATTATTTTTTAACTATTAAATGAAAAACTCTATCAGTTACATCTATCAATTATACTAAATGCTCCTATTAAATATTTTTAAAATTTAGTTGCATGATATAAAAGATAAAATTATAATTTAAATTCATCTAACACTTTTTCTAAGCATTTTTCTAATTATTCTAAATATAATAAATTTCAAGCTGCCTATCCTTCTCTCTTCCATTTTACTCTGTCCAAATATGATGGTGTTTTTTTTATTTTTGTTTCCTAACACTTTTAATCCTCTCATTTTTTTTTATCTCAACTTTTTTTTTCCCCTAAACATAACCTATAGGATTTTTGCTTTCTTCTAAATTCTTTTGAATTTAATGCAATTCTTTTCTTGCTAAAAACAATAAAGAAGAAAAAACTTTTTATTAAAGAAATTGGACTTATAATGTTTTTGTTAACACAATGCTATACATAACGCAGGAAAAAGACTTTGTGATATTGAATCTATACACTCAATCAATGGATGATTCATATTTATTAATAAAAGAAGTAAAATAAATATAAATAATAGTATATATATAATAATTTTATTTGAATAATTATAGACTGTTTTTGCTTTTATTTTTTCTGCTTGATTTAATATATAATAGATCTTATTATATCCAATGTAGAAAAGAATTTTCCTTAACGCAACTCTTCCTTAATAGATTAGTACATGGTAAAAATCAAATCACATAAGTGTATAATACAATTTATACAAAGTCACATGCTTTCGTTGCATGGAGCCAATGAAGCACTGGTTGGAACTAGGATGAGATAACATTTTAAAAATAAATCTTAATTAATCGATTATAGTCAAATTTATAAAACTAAACATTTTAAAATAAATTAATTGATTGGGATATAAAATTAGAAAAATAAAAAATAAATTAAATCGATCAAACTAAAAAATAATAATTAAAATGCATAAAATCAAACTAAATCAATTCAATCAAAATTATGTTGTTTGATGATGAAATTTTAAATTTTGAAAACTATACCCTTTTATTTGAAGATTAAATATCAAAAATACTTTTAATTATCATAATATATTATTTTGCTTTTTATTTTTTAATATCATTATATATTTTCTTAATTTTTTAAAAAATATTATTATTTAAATTAATGAAATCGACTGAATTGAAAATTAATTAAAACCAATATTGAATTCAATTTTAAGAACATTGGATGACGTTGCTGAGGAGAAAGGTGGGATGTGTCATTTTCTCTTTTTAACTAAGCTCCAAACTGTAATCTTATAGCTAAAAAGATCACATTAAATCAAAAATCGGCTAGTGGGTCAATTTTTGTTATCACCACAGTGAGCTACAGTCCAGTGCTGAAGATGACTTGTGGTTTTGTTTAATACTGCCAAAATAGCATTAGTGTTTTTTTTTTTTTTGAGTTACAAGGGACAAGGAGACTCGAACTATTAAATTTAAGATAGAATTAAAAGAATTTTTTAAAAGTGAATAGAAATTCTTTTAATATAAATTTTGAGGTTAAAAGAATTAATATTTAAATATTTTATTAATAATAATAATAATTTTTACTCACAAAATTTATATTAAAAAAATTTATAATCAATCGCGAAAGAAATTTCCTTCTAATTTTTACTTTAAATTTTAATTTTTTTTAATAGCAGTGCCAAATTCAACTTAAGACCATTTGTGATATGATATGATATGAGAATGAGATGGTGTTTTTGGGGAAAAAAAATGGCAACAGACAAACAAAATATCCAAGTTTTATATATATATATATATATTGTTATTTGGTTCAAATATGAATTAATAATTTCGTACCTAGAAAGTGAAACTTTAATATTTTTGGTTGTATGTATGTATCACATCCAAATCCTAATTGCCAGTTGTTTATTTTCTGGACCACTTCCTCTTTTAGAACTTTATATTTTTTCATTCATATTTTATAAAAAAAAAAAAAATCATTTTTTTATTTTCGCACATATCCGTTTCCGTATTATATAAGAAATCAACCTTAAGGATTGATGAATAATGATTGAAATCCCTCTTTTTGGTTATTATCATGTTTCGCATTGTTATTGTGAAAGTCTAATGTTAGGACAAAATTGAAAGATTTTTTTATGAGTAATTTATAAATTTTTTAATATAATTTTTATAAATAAAAAATTAATTTTAAAAGAATTTAATATTTAAAATTTTCGTTAAACAAAATTTTTGCTTACAAATTTAAATATTTATAATTATTTGTAAAAAAAATTATCTTCTAATTTTTATTTTAAAATCAAATTTTCATAATAGCAATTCCAAACATTTTTTTTTTTGTGAAAATCTCTTAGATTATATTCTCAGTTAATACCGCCTCAAAAAATATATATTCTCAATCAATACATGTTTCTAATTTTTATTTTTAAAATCAATTTTTCAGTAATAGCAATTCCAAACATGCTAAAAAAATTTTGGTGAAAATCTCTAGATTATATTCTCAATTAATACATGTAGAAATAAATATACACACACACACACACACACACACACACACACACATATATATATATATATATATATATATATATATATATATATATATATATATAATTGAATTTAATATAATGCAACATAATGCAATAAATAAAACTAAAGTTTGATCCATAATTAAAATAAGAATAAATATAAAAATGTCAAATTTAAGTGTGAGTTTTAAATATATTTTTTCTTATCAATAAAGTGTATGTATTTATTTTTCCTTTCAAACTTAATCTTTCAAGATTTTATATTTTTAAACTTTTTTTAATTGATGTAATCATATTCAAAATTAAGGGGTATTATTTTTTCTTTTTTAAAGGTCTTTTTATTTTTTTACTAAAAAGTGTAGAACATATGTTTGGTTAATGTAAAATAAGAGTTGAGAACTAGTAGGGTATCTAAATAGTTTGGATCCAAAAAAGTATATTTTTTTGTTACTTTGTCATACATATTACACTTTTATAAATAAAAAGATAAATATATTATTAACTTTTATATTAATTCTAATATATTTTTATTTAATAATAAATTATTAATTAATTAAGTTTTATTATATTACTTCTGTCAATATATTATTCAAATTTTTATGAGATCAATATTATATTCATGATAAATATTTAATTTATGTATTATAAAAAAGTTAATTATTTTTTAGAAAATTCTTAATAGATGATTTATATTAATTATTTTAAAATATAAAATATAAAATTTATTTATTTATTTAAAATTTATATTTATATTGATAAATATATTTACAAATTGTAATTAATAATAATAATTTTACCAAATATTTAATATCAATTAACAACTAGCAATCACTAATAATAACTAAAAAATTCAGTTTAATTGTTTGTTAAGTAATATAAAAAATTAATTTTTCTATGTTTTAATAAATTAATTCATAATTTTGCAATAGTAAAATTAAATTTAAATTCTAAAAATTTGAGAAAAAATTGAAATCAATTAAGTTTTTTTAGTTTAAAAAATTTCTTGCACTTTTCTTTTATCTAAAAAATAAAATATTCAATATCTAATTATTCTTAACAATTAATTAAAAATATAGATTTTTAGTTTTAGTTTAGGTCTGACATACACTTAATTTATTCTTAAACTATTCAGGTTTAATTTTTTATCAAATAATATAAAAATTAATTTTTATATTTAATAATAATAATAATAATAATTTATATTTTAAAATAATAAAAATTGATTTTAAAATTTTTAAAAATTAAAATCAATCAAATCTTTCTAATCTAAAAAATTGTTAATTTTTTCTCTTAATATTAATAATTCTCAAACACAAATTTATAAATCTTAATATAATCAATATTTTTAAATTTGTTTATAAGGGTAATGTTGATTATACTGAGATTTATAAATCTATATATTTTTAGGTAATTATTTGAGAATAATTGAATATTAAGTACTTAGCAATGAAAATTTTGTTCATAAATTATTTTTATTATCATAAAATATGAAAAATTAATTTTTTAATATTAGTTTATACAAATTAGACCTATATAAGCTGAAAATATTGTCACTATATCTATTAATGTTATTAGATTTATATGGAAAGTATGATTACGAAAAAGGGAAAAAATCGAGCGACAAAAACATTTTCACCGTTTGCCACGGTAGTAGTGTGTAGTGGCGAGCATGGAGAGGAATTGAATTGATTTGATATTAGAATAGAAATATTTTTTATTTTTAAATTGAATTAGTTTGAGAATAAATAATTATGATGATTTTTAAAAATTTTGTGATATTCAACCGATAATTATACCGAATTATCCCGTATTGAAACTAAACCGTAGATCGATATTTGAATCGTAATATATATATATATATATATATATATATTATTAGTTTTACTATTTAACTCTCTCAATTAGTATATACTACTAATAATTAGACTATTTACTAATAATTAATTAACAACAAATATTAAAAATTTTAATTTAATATTTAATGTGTAAGTTTTCAATTATAATTTATTAAATTATCACTTATTTAGTTTACTATTGAATAATTAAAAGTGAAAAATGTAAAATTTATTTTATTTTGGTTTGTAAAAATATAAAGTTTAATTTTAATAAATTAAAATAACTGAATATTCGAATCGATACTAAACTAAATCTAACAGTCTCAAAAGAATCAATGAACTAAATTGAATTATCCCAAATTTATAAGGAACCAAACTAAAAATTTGAAACAGTATTGATTCTCTATTTTTAAAATCTCAAAATTTCGATTATGCTCTCAGAGATTTTCAAATCACTAAATTGAACCAAACTATACTCATCTCTAGTGTGAACTAAAATTGAAATAAGAATATGTCATCCATTTTATTAGAATAATAGAAAATATTTTTATTCTTATAGCTATAAAAAATAATAATATGCTCTAAAGTATCATTATGAAATTGATCTCAACACTATTAATATTTACAAATTAGATCAGCTCAAAAATATAATTTTATTTTTAGCTAAATCTTTTTCGATGATTCTGCATTTTTATCAATTATAAGAATTTTCATCAAGTATAGTGTTATAACACGTTATTAACTAAAATTTATGTAGTACGTTAGAATAAATTTAAGAGACGATATCCAATAATATAATATCATATATTATTAAACATTTAATTTCAAACCATTAAAACTCTAAAAAAATAAAAACTCTTGCTAAAAGAGACAAAATAATAAATTTTAAACAAAACTCTCGAAAAAATAAAATAAAATAAAAACTAACAAATAAAGTAAAATAATTCACTCTATTAAATAAAAAATTAAAAAAAATGTCACCAATAAAATATTTCATAAAAAAGTCTCAAAACAATAATAATAATAATAAAAAGAATCGTTTTGGTAGGCCATCCATGAAACCAACATTGCACGATTTTAGCAATTGCGTCAGAAAACTAGTAGTTAGTATGTAGTCTAAAAATTTATAAAATTTATGTAAATTTACATATTATGTAATATAGTATAATTATAAATTATAATCATAATTTTTAAATAAATGAATATTTATTTTATAAAATAAATGAATTAATTAAAATTAATGTATGAATAATATTTAAATTTTATTTATTATTTTATAATACATGATTGGCTAAAATTATTATTTAATTATATATTGTTAAATAAAAAAATATAATTAAATTAATATAATAAAAGTTGATAATAATAATAATAATAGTAGTAGTAAGAAAATTCATATCTTTATTTTTTTGATTCTATCATCTTTATTAAATGCTATATAAATATAAAAGAGTTAAAAGTAAGAGATAATTAATGCATTTTGAGTATTTTTATAAAAAAGGTAATTTAATAATTTTTTTTTAGAATGTAAGTTTCTTTATTATTGTGTAATATAAAAAAAGACAGATAAAAAAGAACGAAAGGAGTATATCAATATAATTATTTGATAAATAATAAATATTTGTCTAACATTGAGTTTAAGATTATAATTAATTATATTTATTGATTATTATCAAGGTTAATTACTCATATCGTCCCTCAATTTTTCAGAATTATACTAAACAATCATTTACTTTTATATATTATACTAAAAATATTCCTGTAGTTTACTTTCATTAGATCAAGTCATCCTTCTATTAGAATTTTCTATTAAATTGATATAAAAAGTTCTTATTATCTTTAAATTTCATTTTAATTTTCATTTTCATACCTTTTTCAATACTACCATCACCAAAGTTATCGTCTTGCCAAATTTTATAATAACTCGATAGGATTAATCAATCAATTGTTAAACAAAAATTCAAATCTCATTACATAATTATAACAGAAAATTTTGAATTAAAAGCATATGCATCTTTAGGGGCACTTCGAACAACGTATACTCCAGCATTACGGAATGAGTTCTCATTGTTGGATAAAATCAGGCCAATGTTAAAATTATCATAAGAATTTGATTACTTAAAGAAGATAAACTTCAGCAATCTTTAAAATTACTTAAAGAATTTGATTATTTAAATTAATTTAAAACCAGGAAGGTGGTGTTTAATCAAACTGAAAATTAAGTGCTGAAAATTTTAGTGTTAAATAATTTCAATACTGAAAATTTAGAGCTGAATAATTTTAATATTAAAAATTTTAAAAATTGAATGATAATTGAATAGATATCAAATTTTAAGAAAAAATAAACCTAACAGATAAATTTAAAATAAGATACTTACATATTTTAAACCAAATTATCATATACTTTAATTTTAAATATTTAGAATTTATTAGTTATATCCTTGTCAAATAAGAAAGGGTTGTAATAATAATGAAAATATTAAAATAGTGAATTTATTTATTACTTAATCCATTAAGTAAAAAATTTTTACTTACTAAATTAAGTGATTTTTTAAATTAAGTGCATAATAAAAAATATTATCAAACACACTTAAAATATTAAGAAATTAAAAAAAATATTATCAAACAATCTTAAAAAAATGCTATATTTTAATTTTAAATATTTAATATGGTTATAAAACAATTCTGAAATTTTAATACCACAAATAAATTCAGTATAACAAACAATATCAAATAAAAGATAAATTGTAAAAAAATATCAAAACTAGACATGATATTCGAATATATTTTACCTTTTATTTGTCATTAATAAAGTGCATAAATTTTACTTTTTTAATCAATTTATCCTAAGCCATATTTCCAGGTCTCTCAATTTTTTAGTTGATCTAATCAGATCTAAAATTAACTTTTGGTTGAAATTAAAATATGACGTTTATTTTTCAATCCAAATATGTATAGTTTTTGCCAGGCAATATAAAAATATTATTTTCATTTTATTAATAAAAATAATTTATAGTTTAAGAAATAATAAAAATTAAATTTGAATTTTCAAGAAATTTCAGAAAATTAAAATCAACTAAATTTTCTAAGTCTAAAACTTTCTAATGCTTTTCTTTAATTTAAAAATAAAAATTTTAAAACAAATACTTAATATCCTATGATTTTCAATAATTAATTTAAATAGCACTAATTTTTAGGTCTAGTTTAGGCATAGGACGTATCTAATTTAATCTTAGGCTATTTAGGTCTCTAATTCTTTTACACGCAATATAAAAAATTAATTTTTAAATCTTTTTTAATAAAAATAATTTATTATTTTAAAATAATAAAACTACTATTGAAATTTTCAAGAAACTTGATAAGAAAATTAAAATCAGCCAAAATTTTCTAGTCTAGAAAAATTTTCACTCTTTCTCTCAATCAAACAATATAATATTTTTTTTATAAATTATTAAGACTCAAAATATAGTTGTCTTTTATTCTAATAATTTATTAAATACTTAATATATAATTATTCTTAATAATTCATTCAATATAATTCAAATGACACATACTTGTAAGAGTTTAATATAACCAATATACAACATGACCGTTATAATCGAATCTAAAAATATTAGTTATATTGAGGTTTATAAATCTATGCTATTTGAATTAATTATTGAAAATGATTTGATATTAAATATTTGATAAATGAAGAAAATGAAAAAATACATTTTTATTCTTAGTAAATTAAAAAAATATTATATTATTTAAGTTAATGAAAATAGTGAAATTCTAGACTGAAAAAATTTAGTTAATGTCAATCTTTTTGAGTTTTAAAAATTTTAAAAATTGGTTTTTACTACTTAACTTATAAATTATTTTCATGGATAGAAAATACAAAAAGTTATATTCTTATTGCTTTAAAAAATTAGAGGTAAATAGCTAGAGAATGAGTTAAATATATGCTAGACCTAAATGAGAATTAAAAATAAATGGTATTTGGATTAATTATAGCATATCAACTATTTGATTTTTATATACTTTTTTAAAATTGAAGAAAAATATATAAAAAAATTTTAGACTAGAAAATTTTAATTGATTTCAATTTTTTCAAGTTTCTTGAAAATTCAAATTTAGTTTTTATTATTTCATAAATTATAAATTATTTTTATTAATAAAAATATAAAAACCATATTTTATATCGCTTGATAAAAAACTATACCTATTTATTTTGAGACAAAAAGTATTATTTTAATTAAAATCAAAAGTTAATTTTGGAGATCATTGAACTAAATAAAAAAATTGAGGGATTCAAATATCTAGTTACAAGATACATTTTTAAAAAATGTAAAATTTATGTACTTTATTGATAGAAAATAATAATTAGAATATATTTGAAAATCACACCAAATTTTGAGATTTTTTTTGCAATTTGTCCAACTCATAAATCCAAATGACTATTTCTCATTTTTCTTCAGCATTCCTAAAAACCAAGCAAAAATCAATACCAAAGCTACTCATATGTAACGTTATTAGTAGAGGAGTGAGTGAAGCTTCCACCATGGCAAAGAAGTGAGTGAATCTTCAACATCATAATCATCTATCGATCTCCCAACATTTGGTTCACAACTCAATTGGTAACCATTTAAACCTTTTGCCAGCAACGACACTTAGCCATCTCTTTGTAGACGCTATTATTGCCTAAACCACCATCATACAATCGCCATGGTTATCTAAATCACCACTGCACAAATGCCATTCTCGTAGCTCCTTGATATCGCTGAATCGCGTAGTCACCTTTCTCGCCACCATAGCTGCTTTTCCGTAACATCTAGCAGCCAGTATTCTGGTCACTTCCACGTTATCATTTATAATCCTAATCATTGGCGGAACTAAGGAAGGTTGGTATCGGGTGAAATCTCCCCCTAACTGACAAAAACTAAATAGTGAAGGAGCAGCAGGGTTCCTTCAGCCCTTGCTACCATGAATGTTTGAAACAAAGGAAGACGCTGAAAGAAGAGGAAGTCCCCTTTAACTTTGAATATATATATATATATATATTACCAAAACGGTGTCGTTTTGCTTAAATCAAAACGGCGCCATTTTATACTTATTGAAATTCCCCTTCTCCCTCATTTGGCTTTTGTTTTCATTTTTTTTATTTCTTTTCTTTTTTTTCAAAATAATATTATTAATATAATAATTAAAATTTTCACAATTAAAATTTATAATTAAATTAACTTTCATAAAATACATAAATTAAATTAAATTAATTCTCTTAAATATAATATATCACTTAAGTAATTAACATTAAATTTGACTTAAATCAAATAATAAATTATCCACAACTAACTATTTCTCATAACATAAAATATATCTCATAAATAATTTGATTTCTTGAAATTAAGAAAAATTCTTCTCACATAAATAACTTTATTTCTCATAATTAAATACTTTAAATTAAATCAATTCACACAACATTTTTAATTAAATCAACTTAGCCAATAACTCAAATAAACTTAAATAACTTAATATCTTTAACATAAATTAATTAAATTTCTGAGATATTTATTTAACATAATTTATTCACATAGGATAACATAATTTATTCACATAGGATAATTAACATTTAAATCATATACTCATGTTCACTAAATTAATTTCTTAAACTTCTTAAATATTTACTTAACATAGTTAATTCACATAATGTAATTAACATTTAAATCTTATATTCATATTAATTTAAAGTAATGCTCATAACTTTCTTAACTCTCAATAAAATTCATACTTAAATAACTAATTTCATATATATAAATTCTTTAATCATTAAATGTATTATATTTGTATATACCCATCTTAAAAATATTAAATATCAACACGTAATTATTTAAATTTAATTTCTTAAATATAAAACATTCATTAAATGTAACTCTTTAAACTTATTTCACAATAAATAGTATAATCTTAATTAAAATAATAATTTATTTAATATAAAATCATTTCTGTTTAAAATACTTATATATACATCAAATAATTTTCTTAAACACTTTAAAATGCATCTAACTATCATTAAATCATTAAAATTCATAATTACATATATAAAAATAGAGAAAAATATTCTTAAAATTACTATGATTATCAGAATTTTCTAAAATTGGATTTTGAACCCTAAAAAATGCTTTCCTCCCTCTAAAAATATATTTTTCCTTTACCCCTCTCCACCCACCTCCTCCTCCTCTCACCTTGTCGTTGTTGCGGCCACTGATGATGGTCACTAATGACTTCAAGTGAGTCAATCCCTAAAAATAATTTATAGTTTCGTCACCAGTCCTAATTTTCTATTTACTATCATATCTCATCGTTTCCAAAACTATAAAACATGGTACATTCTTCTAATTTTCTTTCATTTATGTTTAATTTATGGCTTTGAATGAGATTTAAGTATTGCTTGGATAGAGATAGAATTAAAAGAATAAAAAGTTTTTTTAAAAAAAAAACAAGAAGAAAGGAAGAAGAAAGCGGATGATTGCAGATGTTGGTCAAAAATAAGGTGAAAATTCTAAACAAAATAAAAGTGAAAAGTACGAGATATGGATTGGGTAGGAAATAAAGGTAATTTTAGGATTTAATAATATTAAGATGTATTTATTGATTTTATAAAATTGGTTACCGATAAAAAATAAAATTTAACAAAAAGATGTTTTAATTCGATAAAATTTAATCCCATAGATATTCAAATACAATATAAAAGTAAAAAACTAAGTAATGTAATATTAAAAAATGGAGATGGTAATAGTAACTAATCCTTATCGTAACACTAATAATTGTGGTCGGAGTATAACTTGATTATTTAGTAGTCATTTTCCTACTATTGGATTCTTTTTACAATATCAAGTTTAAAATTTCTCTCCTTATTACCCAACAACTTCCCAAAAAAAAAAAAAAAAAAAAAAAGCAAAAAAGGAAAAAATAATTATTTTTTTTTTTAAATTTTATAATTAATTTTTAAAAATTGAAAAAAAAAAAAAAAAAATTTTTAAATTTTATAAACTTATACCAAAAAACATACCAAAAAAAAAAAAAAAAAAAAAAAAGCTAAACAGGATAAAATAATTATTTTGTTTTGTAAATTTTATACTTAATTTTGAAAAATGGCAAACTAAACATTCCTAAGTTTTAAAATTTTTATTAAGTGTTTTGATTTCAGCTAATTTTTTTTTTCAAAGATGAAATTATTAAAACTGGTTTACCAAGGTGAAGACAGACTTGATGGTTGGTGCAATGAAATTTTAATATATATATATATA